>BSBK01009437.1:135000-290000 GCA_027943335.1 Chamaecyparis obtusa | reverse complement strand
CAAATTGAATCAAGATAAAAATAATTATTAGGATTAGCGAATGAAGGATGTTTCCCAAGAATAAAGAGAATCACCTAAAAACACTTCTTTTAAATGAAGACTAACCTAAAAACACTTATCCAGATTTCATTTAAGAATAATTATTCAGATTAGGTAATGGAAGGGTACATTTCCCAAGAATAAATAAAATCACCTAAAAACAATTGTCTTAATATTTCTAATTTACTCACCATCAAACCCAAGAATAAAGAGGTTCTAAATACACATATCTAAAGAGGTTCTAAATGCACATATCCCTTATATCTCCCATTATTACAATTCCTTCCTAAACTTTCAAATTCCAACAACCTCCATCTCAACCCTTCCTTCTATCCCTTATCCTTATTGTTTTCCCAATCCTTAGAAAATCCTATCAAAGACTCAACCCTCATTCTCCTATAAAAGAATCAACCCTCTATTCTATCCTATATCTTCAATCCTATATCTTCATTGTATCTTCATTGTCTCGCTTATCCTTATCTTCATTCTCTCACTTATCCTTATCAAGGAACCCTATCTAGAATTCCCTACCTTTGATCTTGCCAAATATTAACCTTCTATTACCTTTCCAAAATTCTATAAATTTAAGAACTCTTTCATCTATTTCTCTAACCCTTCATTCTATCCTATATCTTATCCTTATCTTCATTCTATCCTATATCTTCATTCTCTCACTTATCCTTATCTTCATTCTTTTGCTTATCCTTATCAAGGAATCCTATCTAGAATTCCTCACCTTTGATCTTGCCAAATATTAACCATCTATTACCTTTCCAAAATTCTATAAATTTAAGAACTCTTTCATCTATTTCTCTAACCCTTATCCTCATTCTCTCCCTTAGTCAACCCTCCATTCTCTTCCTTAACTTCATTCTCTCCCTTATCCTTACCATTTTCCATTCTCCCTTATCATTAGAAAATCTATGAGGACTGAACCATCCATTCTCCCTTATCCTTAGAAATCTATGAAGGACTCAACCATCCATTCTCTCCTTTATCTTCCTTCTTTCTCTTATCCTTAGAGAATCCTATTTAAGATCCCCCACCTTTGATCTTACCATTATATATTAACTATCTATTGCCTCTTCCGAATTCTATAAAAATTCAAAGAACTCTTTTACCCAATTTTCTCACCTTTATCCTTATTCTCTCCCTTATTCAATCCTCCGTTCTCTCCTATCATGCAATCAATCTCTATTCGCTCATTTATCTTCATTCTCTCCCTCATCCTTAAGAAAATCCTAAGAAAATAATTGAAGAGCAGCTTATATCACCGGAGATTCTTTGAACCAATTGTTATTATTTTCATAAAAATCTTAAATTAATTTCTTAAATTAAGCTGAAAACTTATAGTAAAATTCTCTTAAGAATGAAGAATCTATAAACGGGAACTCACATACTACCATATATAGAGTCCGTGTTATATTTATAGATCTCGTATCAATTTACAGAGAGAAAAAATTAACTATTAAATATTTCTAGACAACAGATACTGGAAGATGAAAGCTCATGATAGTCAGTATATCGAATGTTAGGGATGGAATGATCGGATGCCTGTTTAAACAAACATGATTTTCCAAAATATAGTTTCTGAATTTTTGACAGATTGTTTTACAAAGTTGATTTAGTAGTTGAAACTTGTCCAAAATGTCGAACAAAAAGAATAGATAAATTTGACACTAGCAATACACATCATACAATTTTATCGATTTATGTACATGGTCGAATTTTGTTGTGGAGAAAGCTAATATATGCTACTGATAAAATAACAAAAACTATAAAGAAAATCTTTATTGAAATACTTATATTTCCTACCACACACTGCACCAGATTACTAAGAATTTACACAACTACCCACTACATGGAGGCTATGAGAAATGCATAGTTGATAACAGATCAGAAGAAAGATCTCCACCTGAAATCCAAAACCCAACTCCGATCAACGTCATTCAGATTTACAATCTCTGTTACAAAAATCCACATCCATAGATCTTCCATGAAACGTACTATTTGGCTAAGAAACTATCAAACACAATATTTTTTAGGGTTTTAATTACAGTGCAATCAGAATACATTACCAGTCAAGTAAGAGGTGGGCAGGTGAAGCCAGGAGGTGGTTTCAATCCACACTGAACAAAAAGTTCCAAAGCCAGTGGAAGAAGGATATTAAGGTCAAGAAGCTTAGCTCTAATGATTGTGCACAAACACAGTGCTGCTTCTAATTCTGCAACTCCTTTTATTAGTGGGCAGCATTTATTGATGACAGGATCTCCAATACCTATGTGTACCAAGCCGTCGAGTAAATCAACACAGGCTCCAAGCTTCAATGCATCTATAGGACAGCTTCCTCCACCAGGTGGGATGTAGGGGACACTAGGACTGGGAATTGTGGGAGGTTTATAAACAGGAGGGTTACAATATGAACCTCCACATGCAACTACTGAGCTCCTGCTCATAGAAATACTAATCATAACTAGCAGAGATATTGCTACCATCATCCTCATATTTAGTTTAACCATTGTTTTTTTCTAATGAGACTTGTGTCACATAACAGAAATATATGGGTATAGGATTGAGAGTTTATAGCTGAATTTTGAAGGACTGCATGCAGTGCTAGGGTGGCAAATGTTCATGTTCTGCACGTGAAACTGTAGCTGTCATGGTGTCTCATTTTGGTAAGTGGTTATCTGCAGATGTAGAAGCTCTATAGGAAAGTTGAATTGATATTATTGTATATTTTTGCATACCAATCCTTGCAGTCCTTGTATGTTAGCCATGTGGCTGCTGTTCCCGTTTTTGTTGCCTCATTTTTGACACATCAAATGTGCTTCAACATTTTCTTGCAGAGCTGGTGCTATTACATAAGCAATGGGGTTGCATTAAAATCTTCATGGTAAAATACAACCTTCAAGACACTTTTTTTAATTGGAAACTGTATTTAGATAATAGTAGACATTATCCCTCTATATTATTTAACGGAATTCTTTTTCAACAATTTTTCGCTATTTATATTTTATCATCTGAGATTTATAGATATATTTTAAAGCTGGAATAATCTATTCTGCGTTTGGATTCCATAATGTGGAATTGGAATAAGGATTATTTTTTATTTTTTTAATTAATTTGAACAATATGTATTTTTAACTTATTAAAAAATTATAATTATAAAAAAAATATTTTCTTATAATTATAAAAAATTATTAAAAAAAAATTATAAAAAAATTAAGATTATAAAAAACTAAGATTATAATTCCTTAACCGTTCATGCACGGGCTCGACGACTTATACATTTTGTTGTAATTTCGAATCCATGAAAAGCTTATTCTGGAATAAAAAATGAATTTCAGATTTTTTTTGAAATTAAATAATCCAAGCATTGGCCCAAAAATGGGGATTAATTTTCTAATTCAGGAATTCAAAAAATGGCCACAAACAGTGAATTACTTAATTCTCACATTAAATAATGACTATTCTAGGTTAATACCAGGAACCAAACGGGCCCTTAGAGATATTCATTGACATTGGTGGTATAGATGACGTTGTTCTTGATTTCAAGATAAATACTATTGAGTCTATGCAAGGATGAGACATTATCATGGATGCATTTTTATGAAAATAATAATATATTAAAATTTAGAATTAAATAATATTTTAATTATAGTAAATATTTATTAAATGATCCAAATTAGAGAAAAGCTAGCATTAAGACTAGAAAAACAACAATTAAAGTGGCAAATAAGATGTGTCTCACAAAAGGAGAGACAAAAGTTAGTACAACTAAACTGAAAATTCTTTTGGCCATAATACTAAACTGAAAGATTTTGGAAAGAACCCAGTATGAATCATAAAGTGAATAGAGCCAAGGTCATTTTGAAGGTAAATTTCATCTAAGACCTCAGAAGAAGATGGACTAGATGAGAATGAATAGTCTTGCTTATATTAATAATAGAAAACTCGTCTGAAGGATTCTCAAGCACATCATTAATTTTCTTCTTCAGACTTTCAATATTGTCCTTTATCAATATTCATATGGTCATTACCAAAGGCAATTTTTTACAAGCAAGTTAAAAGAAGAAAGACTCACACCTTTCACTAAACATGAACTCAAAATGTTGTCCATGAGGTTGCACATAAAATTGTGGCACATGCAAGGGTACACGTAGAGATGGAGTGTTCTCTATACATCATGTAGGGTACTGTCCCTATGCTAAGTGCACTATGCAGTGTGTCTTTTAGGTGCACTCTCATGCCCTAGTGTGCTCTATACAACGTGCATGGTACTACCCCTATGCTAAGTGCACTATGCAATGTGTCTTTTAGGTGCACTCCCATGCCCTAGTGCAAAACATTTGCACTTGAGGGTGGGATCCTTCTCTCTTCATTTACATTTTGTGTTTTTTTGTTAAAACCCTTTTGACCTATGGATGTTTTTTTTCCATATATTTTTCTATTTTCCTCCCTCATTTGTGTTGTTTACTCCATCCTCATGTCTTTGCATGGATTTTATTTTCCATTTGACCTTATTTGACCCATTTCCAAGTTTATTTTTGGTCCAAACCTAGTCAATTTTTACCTCAACTTCTCAAGGTCATATCCCATAGCTTGGTTGTTAAAAATTAAACATCTTTACCTTGTCAAAAAGAGTTCAAAGAAATCTAGTTTCAATCCCTTTGAATCATGCACACAAAAATGGTTCTAAGGGACTGATGTTATTTTGGACCCCAAATTCCACCCTAAAGATTGTCACAAATATAATTTTTTGAAACATAGAAAAATACCTAAAAGGTTACATTTCTTTGGTATTTTACCTAGGTTCTTGTTTTGGATCATTTTTGAACCTACTTGAGTAGTAAATATGATCTTTTCTCCTAGCTAGACTAACCAAAGTGAGAATCACCTTACTTGAGCCCTTGTTCATTCATCTTACCCTCATGTTGTTCCTTGGTTAGCCTATCTCTCATGTCACAAGATCTCCTTTGAGACCATAGTCTTAACAATATCCCAATGAGACATCTATTGCATGTATACCCTATTTTTAGTGCATAATCATTAGAATATTTTTCTTTAATAATATTCCATAAAAAGAATTATCTCAGAGAGGGTAAAATGTAGACATCTAAAAATAACTATGTATTTGTCGTCTTCTCATTCATAACATTATTCTTCTAGCCTTTATTAATTAAATTTTTTAAATTTTATTTTATCATTTCATTATCCTTTTCTTCTATAAATTAAATAATTTTTAATACCTCACCCCTCCACCTCGTCCATCCATGTGTATTATAGGTCTCACCATCTTAATTTTTCTTAATGATCTTGCAATTTAATCTCTACTATTGATCAAATGTATGTGAGGCATATTAACAAGACCTTCATCCTCCATTTTTCTATTTAGCACTTTTGAGAAGCTATATTATAGTCAAAGTATCAAGGATCTGAAGCATCTATCCTTTTCTATTATTTCAATGAGAAACCATGTGTAACGCCCCGCTAGGGGACTCAAGAGATTAACACTAAAAGCTATGCTAAGTTATGCAACAATTTTTTTTTTTTGTTTACTAAAGTTAACAAGCACATTGAACATAGTATCACAATGATTTACATACATGAGTTTGAATAAACATATCATCTCATTATCATTCTCAAGGGTCCCTGACGCAGTATTACGTTGTCTAACTAACACTACGCTAACATGACCAAATGCTAAAGAACTTTTAAGTACATAATGAAAGTAAGTACATCTCTCTAAATCAAATTACATTACATCATATGATCACCTACATCCACTACACATGTCGTAGGGTATGTGGTGATATTTAATACAATTACAATTATCAAATGCAACATGGATCCATGCAGGGATCATAAATAATCAAATAAACCTCCTACAAGTACAAGATAATAACATTTGACATCTGATACATGAATCTGCAACAATGGTGGTAATCTGGTCCAAGTAACAATCAGGTGATGGAGGTTATCTGCAACAGTCTCAATGGAGAAATACACTACCTCCCGACCATGTGGGACCTAGAGGTCCACCCCACCGTGCTAGGGAGATAACACCAGGCCCACACACATACTAAGGACCAATCCCAAACATCACCTAGAAAGATTTCTCTAGAACAAGAGGGTATACGGGTTACTAGAGGCACTGACCTACGTAGGATATCTACGGTGTGAGTAGGAAGGTGTCATCATGCAGATCCACCCTTGAGTTTAGTCCTGAAGGTTCCTCACTGAACCAACGACACTCAAGTGATCATACGTGGCATCAATATCTCTCATGAAGACAAGTATATCGATGATCCACCCTTGAGTTTAGTCCTGAAGGTTCCTCATTGAACCGACGGCACTCAAGGCATGGGCGAAGTATCACAAATTATCTTTTTAATGTTTTCCTAACTAGATCAATTTTTATAATGTTATCACTGGAATTAAGAAACTTGTCAATGGATGATCCATCAGCCACTTGTGGGCCTCGGTGATCCATTGCAAGCCACCTCCTATGTCACATCTAGATAACCTACCCTAGTCTCTCAACAATGCCCATCCTGGTTTGTGGCCACTTAAGAGAAAATTAAGTTCCAATAAACAAATAACCAAATAAAACTCATATTTCCAATTCAATCATTTATCCACTTGGCCACTAATTCAATTTTAATCCACAAGGAGGAAAATAATAACAAAGATCAGTTTGACATCCCAATCCAAGTCTCACGTCGAAACATCTCAAAAATCAAAACAACAATAGATCAGAGATATGCAAATCATCATAAACATCAACAATCATAAAGATAAACTTACTTCCACAATACATACCCGACCTCTGGATTTCACCCCCTATTTGGTCTTCTAATCCCGTATGCAAATCAACTACATCAATAGTCTACTTTACATGCACAAATAGTATATGCAAAGAGAACATCTTACGCAAGTAATTAACATGTCGTAAGATAAGCAAGGACATAAGGATCATGTTAACATGTAATTTTCTCACACCAATTAATCACACCAATCAGAATATCCATGACTACAATAAAATGACCATATTGTTAACACTAACAATGCCTATTATAACTTGAGTTAATGAGAACGTTATTATTAATCCTGAGGTTTACTATTATGTGAAGAATATTTCAAGGGCATTTATTGAATAATGTCTTTGTTAATTTATAAAAGATAGCAATGTAACTATATCGGTTATGGAAGTATTGTCTAAAGTTAAAGGACTCTAAGATAATTATATTATACCCAATAATTAATCCAAATATTAATTACACAATAAAACATGAAGTATTAATTTTAATTAAATCCTCTTAGTTAAAATTTGATGATAAATACAATAAATTCACTAATAATAATAAAGTGTTTAATGACACACATTCATATACAAATCCAAGATTACATTACTCAAATGGATAACAAAATCAAATTATTAATTTAAACATTTCATTTATTAGCTTACTCAATAATATCTAAGCTAGCCAAATCTAAAGTACACTAGCCTTATACCTATTAACCCCTACCTAACCTACCACACATGTCATTCAACAATACCCAAGGGCAAATGCCAAGTGTCCCACTAAATCAACAAATACATCAAAAGTGGCATCCAAAATAAGTCAAGGAAGTTTGACATAAATTGAAAACAAGTATAACATGGAGTTTAGATATTATGCCTTGGGGACCCCACCCACATTCCCCAAGGCTTCTATCAAATCAAATAAATCTCAGCCCAAAGAAATGGCGTTCAAGGCAAAGGGGTGATTTTGGACTTATTTAAATGCAAGTGGCTAAAAGGATGATGCACGCCTCCTCATGCCAAAAAGGGCCTGCACAAACATTAAACCAAGTACTATGCCTAGGACATGGAGTAAGGACATAGAAAAGTGCATGAAGGGAAACAATTAATCCATGGAAAGCTTGGTAAAAACTCACGCCACCTTTTGGTCAAAAGGCCTGCACCAACATTAATTCGCTATGATAGTACTTGTCCAAGGCATGGGTGAAGTGGAGGTGGACGCCCAGGTTTGGGAAAATGAGCCTCCATCACATAATAAATTACCTTTGTCAGTCACTTAATACCACAAGAAAAAAGACATGGAGTTAAAAAGGTAAGGTGACATGTGGTGTGGAGAAGGGTATGGGTTTTGTTAGAATTGATTTCAAATATATGTTTTTATTTGTTTTCAAATAATGATTTGTCCTTCAAATTGGAGTGGGTCCCACACATTCTTAAATTTGGGAGTTTGTAATGGAATTAAATATGAATTTGATTGCTTTTTTTTTTAAAAGACAAGGTGGCATAAATATTGTTAAAATAATGACTGTGGTAGAAATTTGTATGGGAATTCTTTTCCCATACAAATTTCAGAGAGTTTGATAGTGAAACACTTAGTTTTATTTTTGTGTGCTTGTCTCACTTTAGGACTTAGTTTATTTTTTTGATATCCCATGCAAGAATTATTTGTTTCCACATTTGTTTACCAAGATAAAATACTAATTCTTTCCATTCAGATTAATTATATGATCAATTAAATGAATAATATGGCAAGTATTTGGATCAAAACACAACTATGCTCCATTGAGTCATGAAATAACAAATTCTTTCCATTCCAAACTCGGATTTCACCAATGGTTGAGTTTGAGAGGGTTGAAAGTTTGTGATGTTAAAACTTCCCATTACAAACTAAAATTCTCATTGATTAATTTCTTCATTCTACATTTTTGAGGAGGTAAATGTGTGCTCTCAATTGTTGAAAAACTTAAACTAAATTGAAGCATAATAAAGGAATTCAAAACCTACTTGGTTCTCAAACAGGTTGATGAAGTCCAGCCCCTCAACTACTATCTGAATCTGCTCCCACAAGCTCAATCCCTTCTCTTCTTGCTTTCTTCTCCTTCTCCAAGCCTTCTCTTCTTTCTCTATTTTCTCCCCTAAAAATTACATATCAAAAGTGATGATAAGTCTCTCTCACTCCTCCAAATTTGCATATCCAAAAGAATAATAATGACCCCCTTTCTACTTCTCATTTCCTTCCCATACCTATTAATTGCACTTTCTCCTACATCCTATTATTTTATTCTTTTTCTAAAGTGACATGGAATTTCATCTTATTACCTTTTTATTTCTTTTTTTCTATCCTTCATTTAAATTAGAATATGTCACTCTCATATTTTCAAATTATCCAATAAGTTGAATCTATATACACATAATATATAGATATAGATATAGATATAGATATAGATATAGATATATATATATATATATATATATATATATATATATATATATATATATATATATATATATATATATATATATATATATATATATATATATATATATATAAAATTAACGTATATATAATTAATAATGTTATTATTACAAGTGACATAAAGTATACATACATATCTAATTATATTTTATCATACTAATGAAAATATATTTACTAATACGCAAACGTGACATAATAAATATTGCTAACAGAATTAACACATCAACCCACAAAGTTAAGATATGACACATGCAAGGGAAAAATCCTAGGATCAATATCATGCTCAACAGGGAAAGTGTATTGAATTCGTTCGACCAGAATGGATTCAAATTGGGTAAATCAAGTGAGATTCCGTCCATTCCTATAGGATGATTAGATTGGGCTAGGGAATTGGCCTAAGTGCTAACTCCCCTTCTCCGCCATTGAGACATAATGAGGGCACACTCATCCTGTCAAGCTAGGGAAGTCGATGCCCGGTACCTGCAACCTGCATAAAAACCACTGCATGTACATGTGCATATATATAAACATAACAACAGACAATGGTAGGGATGGCTGGGACGTGTGGACCCGACTCAATGCAGGTAACTACGCCTCCTCCTCTACCATACAGGCACGTCGAACAGAAAAGAAAACATACATGATAACAAACACGATACCATACACATGTGGGTATGGGGTAAGTACCAAATATAAATAATCATCTAAATTACATCAATTAATACATGCATATGAAACATCATATAAAATCCATCATTACTAAATTTAACCATCACATAATGTTTTTGGTTCAGATCTAAGCATGCTAATCAGCATCAAAGTATAACTGTTTAATTACACACCATAATATAAATATGAAATATGTCTGGTCTAATCCGCTAAGGTAAAACAGTATCAGCTAAAACATAGTCTCAACAGTAATAAGCTGTGAGGGGTATTACACCATGGTTATGCTATTTCGAAGAGAAATCTACATATCAAAGCACTCACAAAAATATCAAGCAACAAATAAGTCTCCTTAAGTCTTTGTATTAATATTATTGTTTATAATTTAATTTATCTATAGATCTTAGGCTCAATTTTGTTTTTGTGTGGATTGTGATTTTGCATATTGTATTAAATCATTTTCATTATTTTAATTCACATTTTTCTAGCATTCAGAAAGTGTATACTGGGGCTAGTCGAATAGATGTTTGATTTTTTACTTAATTAGATCAATAGTATGGTTGTGAGTTTGACCTTGAATACAAACACTAAGTAATTGAATCAAAAAAGTAAGTTAGATAAATCTCAAATAGGATAGGATTTTTATTTGGATTAGATTAATTTTAATAGGGTTATATGAATAGGTAAACATGACATGAATCATTGGATCATAAATATAGGAGCAATGTGTATGGATGATAAGTATATTTTTGTTCATTATCCTATGTCAAGTTTATTTCATAGTCTTTTGGCTTTGTTCATTTTTACAAACACAATATAGGCATAAAAATTAAAGTTTTCATACTATCAAAATTTTGCATCTTGAGTTCTTTGAAAGGTAGGCATCTACACAATAATATTTATTTTCTATATTCTTATGGATTTTATATGAAGATTATAATTGTTTCAATATACCTTGATGAACAAGATTAAAAAATGCATATGGATTCTATAACATGATTAAGGTGATTTACATGCTTTAGGATTGGTATGACTAGATATATTAAATTGTATTCTTTGTTAAAGTGTATGTTTGAATGATTACTATTGTAATAAATATTGTTGAGGATGATATTTCTCAAGTGATGAGTAGAATGAATATATTTCTTTTTTAGTTATATAAAAGTAACATCATTATGTGAAACTTTGACATAGTTGATCATACTAAATTTTATGGTGGTATTAGTCAACTAAGTTCAATATAGTTTCTGATTTTGTATATTCAAGTGGATCAATATCATTCTTATTAGCATGACCTTACATCAATGTATCTAGATTGGAAAAAAAGGACGGACCTTTGAAAATGATAGGATAGTATTATTGATAAGGATTAGATTTATTTAATAAAAGATATAAAAAACATCACAGGGGAGATGAATTGCGTGCACATGAGCATAGAGATAAGTAGTAATCATAGGGCTTGTGTATGTAAGAGAGCTAGATTATTCTTCCCTACTTTAAGTTGGGCGATGTCCATATTTTGGGTCTTGTTGATGGCTAAAAACTTGATCTATTCTTGAGAACTCAACTTGCCATAGTATATAAATTTCACTATATGAAATTTGAAAAAAAAAACTAGACTTCTAGATAGAGATATTTTTTTGTAACACACTTGTAGATTTTTTTGTTTGAGCAATATTAATTAAATATAAATTATTATAAAACACTACAAACATAAATTATGGATTCTAATGCATATCTTAAGTTATTTTCATGTATAATTAAAATCCTATTTCATTTCTTTATTTGACTATAATATGAATGACTACTATTGTGACAACTAATGCTAAGCAATAATATATATGATCTTCTTTTATTGAATAAGTCTAGAGTTGAAAAATATTTGTCGATAGTCTTTCAAAGGGTAAATTGTATAATGGAACCAGTAAGCTAAATACATCAAAATAATTCAAGAGTTGAAAAAATATTTTTCCAGTAGTCAATAAAAAGAATTGTATAATGGGGAAATTGCTCATATTTAAGTGGATCAATGTTGCCAATTTAGGCATGACCTCACATCCCTCATATATGACTTAGGTCAACCAACTAGGTTAATATGTGTCCAATTAAGTTGAGGAAGGATTTTATTAATGTTTAATTAAGGTTATAGGATATTTTAAAATATTTTTTTTCCTTATGTATATTATAGTTGCTAACTTGTTCTCCAAGCCTATCTTTTAATGGTTTTTGTTTCTAATCTTGAAAGATTGAGACCCTTACGAACTTAATGAGTTTTTAATATACATACATCAATAAACTAAATGGGCACGTGCAGGATCATGGTATGCCAAAAAGTGGCGATGTGAAAAAGAAGTCCTGATTGATAGACTCTTTGAAAAACAACTATAACTTTCAAACAATATAACATATTTGAAATCTAAAATATGCATCACATTCTATGCTTCATCTAATACAATAATAATAAACAATTATTTTAATTTAATGAAGTTTAGACTAAGTTAAGGTGGTCAGACACTAGAGTTTTTATATTCAGGAAAATTTGCAGTATAAAAATCATAATTAATTATTTACTTGGGAAAAGAAAAGAAAATATACATCACATCTAGACACGAGTCTACTAATTTTATCTAGAATCTTATAAAAAATATTATCATTTAATTTTGTTTAATGTGGTCAGACATATACCTACTTGTTATCTTTCTAGTCCTGGTTGATAGACTTACTCAAAAATAGCTATAACTTTCAAACTGTATAACATTTTTGAAGTCCAAAACATGTGTCACATTCTATGCTTTTCCTACTACAAGAAAAATATTTTTTTTTTTCAATTTGATATCTTTTAGACTAAGTTAATGTGGTCAGACATGAGATTTTTTGTATTCGAGAAAAGTTGTAGAAGAAAAATCATAATTAATTATTTACTTGGAAAAAAATTACAAAAAAATACATGTCACATCCGAACATGAGTCTACTACTTATATCTTGAATCTTGTAAAAAAAAGATATCATTTGATTGTGTTTAAGGTGGTCAGACATACACCTACTTGTTATTTTTTTCTTGAAATTTTCATACTACTACATGGAAATTTGAAATTTTCAACATATAGAATAATTGTTTTTCAAAAAAGGCCTAGTATTTTAGAAACTAAATTAAATTTTCTACAGATTATCTTCTTACATATTTTTGATATAATATTTATAACTTGTTCAAATTTTTATGTCAACTTGCCTAAACCTGATTTTCTGAATTTTCATTGCCACTTAAGGGCCTAGTTTGGCATACCATGATCCTGCACATACCCGAATATAAAGCAAGAAAATACATGAATACAATTGCCCCATTCATAATTATTTGAAAGGTGTCTTCCCAAACCATATTAGTATAACTAATTGGAAACAATCTAGTAATATTATATTGAATCATCTTACACATAAATGAAAAATAGGAATACCAATAGAGATTGAAAATTCTAGTAATAAATGTCAAGAAGATAATTTTTTGTGGATCTCTAAGAGTAAAAAAGACTTCTAATTGTATCAACCATAGTAAATTATTCAACATGACAAACTTAAAATTAAATTCCTTATTTTGATAACACTAGCATTGTCTTACGCCAAGGCCTACGTGCTAATTCAGCTCAACTTGGGAGAGAGAGAGAGAGAGAGAGAGAGAGAGAGAGAGAGAGAGAGAGAGAGAGAGAGAGATTTGTGAGTGTACCAATTATAAACATCAATAATCATTATGAAACTTGCTTTTTATAAGAAGAGGAGGGGTGTGGCTACACTAAACAAAGAGATCAAAAGTTATGGGAAGGATGATGTTAATGTTTAAAATATTAACCCCAAATTCCTTGTGAATGTGCAAACCCTATCATATGTATCATCAATATTGATGTTACCCCCTTCATCACCATAATCATCATTGTCACTTGATTTTGAGAGCTATGATTAAAAATATAACAAATATGATGTAATTTTAGGCTTGTATAACATAGTGATAGGATTTTATAGGGCGAGTGTTATTGTAGAACTTTTTTCAGTTTGAATGTGCATAACCTTTTGTTTACTTCGTTATTTATGCAAAATTTTGATTGCATGCTTTGTCAAGTTAAGCCAATGAAGGAGAATTGCATTTTGATTGTTTATGCCTCTCCTCATTGTAATTTCAGCTTGAAAATTAGTTCTCTCCATTATTCTCAATTTGCAAGAGTAGTTCTCTTTGTGGGTAATAGATGATACATAAGATAAATAAAGATATCTTTAAAAATTACATGTGTAATTTCTTCTTAGAGTTTATTTATTGATTATAAAATTCACATATTTTGTACACCATGATCAATATAATTTCATTAATTTTTAGTTTTTCTTTAGTTTTTTTTATCTACAATTTTAACTTCCATTTTCTAGTAAGATCCTTAATTTATTTTGTAGATGTAGCTACAAAATTTCACATGGTATCAAAGTAGGAGATAGGAAAAGAAGCATAAGCTTTTATTTTTGTAGAAATTAAATATTGTGAAAATGGATTTTTTAATCTCTACCATTCTCATACTATACACCTATTATGAATGGAAGATATATTCTGCTTTAGCTTAGAAGTAGAGGCTTGTATCAAATAGAAATGGAATCAAAGGTTGAGCCAAACTTTGCATCATAGATAGGCCAAGTTCAGTCTCTCTTCACATTGGCCTTTCTTTCATCTTCTCTTTAGTGACACACCATTTTAGCACACCATTTTAGGAAGCATTTTAGTGAATGCTTCCTTGGTTCCATAGATAATCAGTTCTTTAGAGTATTGGAACCTATATTTTCAACTAGTGGTTTGTTATACATGGTTTATTAGTGTCATTGGGGTCACTTGTATAGATTCATGTTTCATATACATCCTCACTTATAGATATTTTCCCATTGTTTTCCATTCTTTCATTGTTTGGGATCACCTATGCATATTTTTATATTTTGTATCTTTGATTAACATATGTTTTTCCTTTATTTTATATCTAGTCATTGTTCAAGTACTATTGTTGGGGGAATTCATGTAGATTAATCTTGATCACCATCTTGGTTTCAGAGGAGCTTCTTCATTCATCACTATGGTAGTTATCATATGATAGTTGTCCACAATTTTATTGTGTCTCAAAGAATGTTAGTTTTCAATTCATAGAGTTGTATCTCTATCAGCGTATATTTTGGTGGTGAGGCATTTGTGGCGGGGGGGGGGGGGTTGTTGTTCCCACTGGGTTTCCCCTCTTTCATCTTTCCTTTCATTAGTCTCCTTATTTATGCTTAAGGGGAGTGTTAGTGCAAACATTCTTTTAGTTTGACCATGCATAACCTTTTTTTTTTCTCTATTAATTTATGGTGAAGCTTCGATTGTATATGGTGTTTCAAGTTAGGCTAATGAAGGAGAACCACATGACGATTGTTTATGCATCCCCTCACTATAATTTCAGATTGAATAGTAGTTCTCTAGATATTAATTTTATCCTACAAGAGTGGTTTTCTTTGTGAGTAATGGATGATGCATAGGCCAACTAAAGACCTCTTCTAAAATTACATGCATAGTTTATGACCATGAGTTTATTTATTCATTTTGATTTACACATTTCATACAACTTGATCAATAGAATTTCATTTATTTTTAGTTATTCTTGTCTTCTATTTTTTCATCTAAAAGTTTTTCTTTTATTTTCTAGTAAGATCCTTAATTTATTTTGTAGATGTAGTTGCAAAATTTTATAGCGAGGGCTACTTCAATCAAATTATTCCACATTAGACTCACACGATTCATTTTTGAAGACTAAGATGTTCATGTGAAATAGTTTGATGGCACAATGTCATATATTCCTCAGTAGTAAAAAAAAAGTACATTCATATTTGTCCATCTCTAGACTTGGAATTGGTAATGTATTCAACTGATTCGGATTAAACATGATTCTCTCCTCATATTCACTAGACAAAAATGAAATTATGGTGTTAGAAGGTGGCTGCAAAATATATTATGGATAATCTGCTACACATAATTTATTAGTCCTCACTTTTTAGGTAGGATAATTATGTTTTCACTTTCATTTTCATATTAATTTAACTTTTGGGAAGTATACATTACTCACTTAACCTAAGATCTCTTCCAATTTTCTATTAAAATTAAATTTATCCTAATTAATTATTATTTTTTGGTTGAACTTTCTATTTTTTACCATTGGTTTTGTCATTTTCACAATTTTTTTTTGCAATTTATGATATCCTTTTCTAGGCATCTTTTCTTTTGAAATGTCTTGATCATATTACTAAGAAACTCTTCTAGGGGGCATGTGTCATGAATGCAGGTATTCTTCACATTATATTTTCCTTTTCTCATCAGGGTCAGTCTCCATTTCCCTCTATAGATTTTGTAGGAGTTTCTATTGCTTGTCACATATTTTGGTCTTGACATTACAAATTCCCAAACACTAAAGCTATTTAAAGTATTAGCCTTCTCTTTTTTTCCATCTAATCTCATTTCTTTTAATTGTTAAATGTGTCATAACTTATAATTTAAACTCTGAAAAAAGGTCAATAACTACCACCAAAATATATCTACAAGGGCATCAAAAAGAGATAACAAAACTTTTGATTCTCTAGTAGCATTATATACAAGGTTTATCAAAGACAAGAGTTGAACTACAAACCTAGGCATCTGCATTATTTCTAAATCCTATAATTTTAAATAGGTATTACTTCATAAAGTTGTTTTCTTCTTACAATTTCCTTCATGTTAAATTATTTAATAAAAAAATTCATATCATTACAGGTTTAAACTTTTAAAAATCTAATGCTAAAAAAATTATCCAAAACAATTCATTTTCAAAATTTTCAACTCTTAAAATAAAAGCCCTTGTTTTGCTAGGAATTTATAGGGCAACAAAAAATGAATAAACTTTCAAATTGTAGTTTCCTATCTCTCCATATTGTGTAATTCATCATCTTTTAACATTATAGGTCATCTTTGGAATATTCGATTAGGATTTTCCACTTGGACAACTCCCAATCTTTGGTTTAGGATTCACTCAACTAGCCGCTTCTTACAAAAATTCTAACTAGGCATTTAAAAAGTTTTTGATTAGTTTAACAAGGAAAGGACCCTGTCCCTTATATAAAGTAAACCATAATCAATGTATCCAAACCATAGCAACAAAATAACAACCAACATCAAACAACTAGTAATAACCAAACTCCTACAAACTAAGCTATCAAAAAATTAATCAAAAGCGTCAAACTATGAGGCTCAACCGTCAGATATAAAACTCTATGCATATCAAAAGTATTATATAAACTAATCATGAAAGACATACCAATCTTTGAACTATTTGTAGCACTACCGTAATTATGAAACTATAATAATTGATCATAGTTTTGTTAGGCACTACGACCATAAAGTCTTAGAAAAATTGAAAGAAAAGTAAGTAAAAACTAAGACTAATCAAATCAACCTCAAAGCTATCATACTTGCTACTAACCATGCACTACACAGTATAACTAATATTGACTAAAAATTCAAAACAATAATTTCCCAAAAAATAGATGCCATCCACTTCATGTTTCATTAGTAAAAAGCTCCAAATTCCTTGGGAGATAGTTTGGGTACTCCCTCCAGTCATCATAGTCCAAGTTCAGGTTTGACATTGCCTCTCCCTATTGCTAATTGTCACCCATATACTTTTTTGTTCTTTTTCTCATCCTAATTTTCCTAGAAACCAAAATCATAATTAATTTTCTTATTATGCCATTTGTAATGATACATACAGCTCTAATAGCATGACATAACATCATTTGTTTTTGTTTCTAAAGGATTTAGCCCCACCTTAAAGTTTCTTGACCCTAATGTGCAAATAAACAATTTTGGCCTTTATTTCTAATATTCTCTTATCATTTTTGGCTACGGTAAGCTCCAAATCCTTGTTATCTAGGTTTTCCTCATTACTATTCAAAAGAGAAGGGGAGAGGCCCCTTTTGTAATGATGGTTTCTTAATAACTATTGGAGACAAAAAAAAAAAAAAAGGCCCCCATAAGGATCATGTTGAAAAATGTTGAGATACAATAGTGCATCAAAGAGTAGAACATATCTTCTTCATCGCTATTGTTGAAAACAAAATGGGATCATGAAAGGTTCGTGTTAATTGTAAGGTAATATTTCCAAATTATTTCTATTAATCCTTGCAACTTTAGACCATCTTCACCCTTTTATTTTGTATTAGAGTTCCCTTTTTCTTAATAGTTGATTTGACCTACTCATAGTATTTTATAGTCCATATATTTGATGTCATGAATATCTCTTTTGGATCACCATCACTCATGAACTGTGATGAATCATCTTGTTTTCTTCATATTCTTTCTAATAGTTCATTGTCATAACCCTTGGACACTTTAACTTTAGAGAAACTCTTATACTCTAAAACATAAGAATATGAATGTATCCTATCTCATTTGTCTTTTCTCTTTATTCTTCTCCTTCAATGATATATTTCTTTTTGAAGTTTTTAAGGTTAAGAAAATTGTATTATTTTATTTTCTCTTAACCAAGGTCTTTATTTCCTATCAAAATTAAAATAGAACTTGCACATAACCAAGAGTTACACTAGAGAAAATAGAAGACTTTTTATTGGGTTTTTAATTTTGTTCAAGCCCACTTGGAATTTTTTCTCAGAAATGTATTGGTATTGCAAACTATAATGGAATTACACTAAGGTATTTTATATATATTTGGTTTGGTCTATGCAAGAATTCACTCACATAGGAAGAATAATGTAAATGTGATATTAATTTTTAATCCAATCCTCAAGACAAAAAATATCAACTTCAAGGCTCACAACTACACCATGCCAGGTTGAATTTGTTAATTAAACATTTAGTTGGATTTAATTTTTAAGTTTTTAACACCATATGAAAATTTGTGAAAATTTTAAAGCCCCTTTGCATGAATAAGGTTGATATTTCATTCAAAATTCTATATTATACTTAGCTTCACTACTTTTTGACCATTTGCAAGTGTGTCACATTATAGCAAGGAACCTATACTTGATTTCTTTCTTTTGGCCATGCAACTATAAATAATAGATGTGAAATGTGAATATTTTTTCTAACGTTTGTTGTCTCTATTGATTGTATTATGTTTGTTTCTTGTTCTTATCAAGAGTCTCTTGAATTATACTATTTATTTTTTCCTTTAGGATATTCAACCATAGACAATTAGAAATATGCAATGGTTAATTTTTTTTTAAAGAGTTTTTAATGAATCTATAGATTTTATCCGCATTATGTATTGAAAGAACCTTGTTTCTTAACAAATTGTTATAGATTTACCTTTTCTATTTCTTGCCTTTGGTAGCATATGATCAAGGGGCCTCCTCCCCTACTTTTTTATTTGTTTTGGATAGATATTTCTCATAATAGATATATTTCTAGGCACTATGATCTATATATAACTATATCAAATTGTAAGATTGATGAAATCAATTAGTCTTTTACAAATGTACATGATATACATTAGATAAATTCAGTACATTAGATAAATTCTATTACTACAAAGGATTATCCATTGCTAATGATGGTTTCATTTAGCTTAGAAATTATTGTAACATCCTAAATTGTAAGTTACAATTTTGGTCCTTAACTAGAACCCTTTTTAGTGTCCAAGGATTTCATGCATTATTTTCCTTCTTCATGGAATTAATAATAAATATTTAAATTTAAATCCTCTCTAAATTTAATTTGTATACATGCCATTAATTTTGGGTGTGCCTCTTTAATTACTTCCTCTCATTTATTTTCCTCTTGCATACATAGGCCCTATTTGATTATGGGAAGCCTTTTGTACTTGTCTCAAGCTCAACACCAAACTTAAATATGTTTTCAAAATCCTAATATCTCGATTGGCTTTTAATTTAAATTTGAGCCTGAAATCGCTGGTATAGGGTGAGTTAATGGGATCTAGGATAAGTTTTATTCACCATGTACCTAGAAAGTTTCCCTATAATTTGTAGCTTTCTAGAAAACTTGAATTGGAATTTCCATATGAGTTTTTAATGCAATAAGGTACTCTCCCTCTACCTTCAAATATATAAAATAACTGAATTGTTGGAGTGATAGTAGAATGAATGAATATTCAATATTTCATTGATACAAGTGAGGAATAATTTTATATAATATGAGAATATAGTTGGAAGTAACTAAACAATAGTTACAATAACCATGTATCAATGTGATTACACCAATATTCCCTCCTTATTACATTGATCCTAGAAACATCAAATTCACATTGCCTTAGGGCCCCCTCCCTTAAGGCTTACATAACAAAACATGCTGATTACAAAAATTGAATACATATTTTGTGGAAAGATTCTTTTGAAGTACAAAAAATCCTAAACCAAGAAAGGATCCATCAATCTATCTTTTGACCCTTGGAAAGATGTATCTTTGAGCTATGTTCTTAAACTCTCAGTCTTGAACTCTCAAATCATAGAGTCTTGAATTAATCAATACTGATCCATTAGAGATGCAACATTTATATACAATTGTCTAGTGACAACAAAAGGGTATAATTATCAATCATATTATTTAAATCTAACTTGAAAACAATACATATTAAGTACAATACCAAATTTAAAACTTGCCTCCAAAATGGGTCTTCATAAGATATGCATGATTTAAATTTGTCATCATTAGAAAGGAAAACAAAATGAAAAACCAAAAATTTCAAAAAAGCTTCTCATGCAGAATACCACCCTAAAGAGAGAATATGACTTGAGATGATGAAAGTTCCTCCATCATTTGATTCCACAAACCTCCAAAGTGATTGGCTATAAATTTATCCATCTAATGTTTCATATGAATCTCTTAAGGACTTGTCATGTGTAACAAATATGGCCTCGAATGTCCAAGCATTACAAATGATGATCTATTAGAAACATTGATAATCCAATCTTCTTGACACCTTAGAAAGATCATAAAAATAACTTGAATTCTATATTCTCTTGCAAAGAAACTTACCTACAAAAGTAAAACTTGAGGAAGTATTAAAACCTCCATAAGAGAAGTAACACGTGCAATAGACACTTGATCAATCACACCATTAATGATCCCACACTCTATTTAACTTCCACTAGACAAATGTAATTGTTCCAAAAGTCACCAACATTTGATGTCATAGATGAGTCTTTGGAGGCCTCATCCTCATAGGATAAGTTAACCTCATTTGGTCTATCCAGAAAGGAAGCACGAGATGAATGATAACTAGAAGTAGACATGTCATGATGGTTTATGTAATGATATAACATATATAATTTCCTTTACACCACTAATCCTTCAAGTTTAAGCATCACTTTAAAGTAAGAATTATCAAATTATGTTCTAAATCTAGTAGGCCATGACATTCCAAATTTTTCCTCATTGTAGCCATAATAACATGCAAGATCAAAACCATTATTCTTACCACAAGAAATATTACCACTATAAAGATCTCCATAAATAAAACAATATTGTATCTCAAACCCCTTATCAAATATGCTAGCTTTATGCATCATAATAAGATTCCTTCCTAACTTTTCCTCTTTCCACTGAGTTTAGGTTTACATGTGTCTTAACCTAATGCAACATGTTTATAAAAAAATACAAATAATCAAAAAGTGTAACAATTATTTAGTTGGAAATGTTAATGAGAGCAAGAGCCCAAGCGAGGGAGATGACTAGGGCACAAAAAACCATAGTCAAAGGGACTAGTGTGAATGCGTCTATTTCAAGAGGGATCACATATGAAGATGAAAATGAATTAGATGATGAGGAAGATGAACTCCTCCTTGATATCATTTTAGGTGCTCGGATGCTTTCTCAAATGGATAATGACTTAAATCTGGATGACATATTTGAGGACGAGATGGACGTTGGGAATGATCTGGTAGAGGAATGGGGCTTGGAAAATAAATAGGATGGTGTTTTTGGGGATTATCCTCCCTCTTCCCCTTCTATTTCTAGTCTTCATAGAGGATTTATGACTATGAATTATTCAGATTTGGTGGCTATTGTTCAGGTTTTCCTTGTTCCTATTTCTTCCCCTATGGGAAGTTTCTCTATTCAAGGGTCTTTTGGTAGAGGTTTCTCTACTCGAGGGGCTTCTACAAATATAGGCTCCCCTAGTCTTAGTGGGGGTTTTGACTCTCAAATTTATTTAAATTTGAATAGCAAAGATCAAAATTTGGGTTTTGACATCCCTAGAGGTTTTGATATTTTAAATATTTGTGAGAGGGATGGGTCTTCTCTCTCTCTCTCTCTCTCTCACACACACACACACACACACATTTTGGAGTCACTGCATATTGAGAGTGTTGCTATGGTGTCTCCTCATGTTGATGTTTCTACTCCTATGGTGGTGTCTCCTCATGATGGAGAGATTTAGTCTACTTTAATGATTAGTGAAGGAGATGGGGCTTCTCCTGATGCGGGCCCTAATTATGCTTCTATTTTGAAGATTATTGAAGAGGAAGAGGTTTCTCTTGACAAAGTTGAGGGCCCTATTCCATCTCCTCTTATTTTGGATGTTCCTCATGTTGATTGTATTACTTATGCTACGGAGTCTCCTCATGATGGTGAGACATAACCTACCTCTTTCCACACTTCTGCTATCCCTAAGTGCTCAAAGTAACCCAATGCTACTGGGGTCTAATGATGTTGTTAGGGATTCTCTATTCTGGTCAAGATTCAACAAGCATTTTGGGGTAATAAAAGAAGGTCTTTTAGAGATCCTTGTTCCTCAATCTATCATTGAAAAGTTAGAAATTTGGTTGGTAAACTCTCTTGTTGGGAGATTTTGCAGAAATCGTCCCAATATCCACATTGTGCACAATTGGATTTTTCGATTTTGCAATCTTACTAGAAAGGTTGAGGTAAAATGGATGTTATATGATTTATTTCCCTTTTCCTTCATGAGTGAAGAGGATTATTTTATAATTCTTCAAGATGGCCCTTGGCTTTTGGGCATGAATGGTCTTTGTATTCAAACTTGGTGTCCTAGTTTCAACCCACATTTGGAAACCTTCAAGTTTCCTATCTGGGGTTTTTGGCCAAGGATACATATGGAATTCTAGGATGAAATTATTTTTAGGACTATTTCTAACTTGTTGGGTCAATATTGTACCACAAATAAGGCTTCCAAACTTAAGAAGTGGTTGTTGTTTGGTAGATTTTATGTTTATGTTGAAAAAAATCAAGTGCTCCCTTCTAATGTTACCACAACCTCTAGTTTTGGTATGTGGGTGTAGAAAATTGAATTTGAGGACTCTCCATTTATTTTTTGTTCTTATGGTAAAGTGGGACATGCCTCCATTGCTTGTTCTAATAGAAAGAATCAACACTTTGTTTGGAAAATAAAGGATCAAACATCTATTGATAAGGAGTCTTTTCCCTTTGTTCTAGGGTTTCACCCCCATATAGAAAATTCAATAGAGAAGGATCATACCTCTATTGCTATGGAGTCTTATCCCTTTGTTCCAGAGGCTTAAAAAGATATTAAAAGAAAACCCCCTATGGAAAATCCTACCAAGGAGTTGGGAGATCCTACCAGTGATACATGTTGATTCCTCTATGCAATCAAGAATTTAGGCTTGGAGAGAAAGACCTTATTTCTAAGGTTAAGCAAAGCTCTTTGGACTATTTTTTTAAACTACCTTAAATTTTGATGGGGTCTAGTGTGTTGGCAGGGCTCTTTTTCCTTTCTATTTTGTAGTTGTTGTTCTATACTGTCAATTGTTGTTTTGTTGGGATAAATGATTTATCTTTCTTTTTAAAAGGGATTATGGCCCTTTTAAAACCCTTGTTGACCAAATAAAAAATATGTTTATATATCAAAAATAAAATATAATCTTTAAAAACTTTAGAACCCAAATCCTAATATATTATGACCATCAAAATAACTTAATTAACCAAATTAGTGAGACAAATGCATGAAATCCTTCTAAATAATGCCTCAACATGTAACAATTTTACTCATTCTTGGACTCTACATAATAGAATAATTGTCTTATACAAATATCTCATACCATCTTAGAATATCTTCATCCAACATTTAGCAAAGGGAGGATGTAATTTGTCCCTCAATAGATATGTTTCTCATGCCCATGGTGTCTGGTTGGTCAGTATAATACCTTTAGTAATAAAGGATTGGACATCCTTTTAAAATGATCCAATGGTCAAACAACATCAAGTGTCATACCTAAAATAGTATACTGAACTCATTCAATTTATCAATCTGGGAGCGTAAACTTGAAATGGTGGCTACAAAGTATATGCTCTAATTCACCTTAGAAGTCATTACAACTAAATAAAGATGAAGCTATAGGAAATCTATGCTAGAAGTGGAAATAAAAACTTAATTTGGAACCTAAGATAATGCTGCAAATAGTAAACCTAACTAAGCATCCATGCTATAGGAAAACAACCAATGGTTCTGCTACCAAGTGGCTACAGGAGCAACAGAGTATAATTAATTCAAGAAAACTTAATTCTAATTCCTACTTAAGCATGAATGAAGTTCACCTTCCATGTGGGCCCCATAGAAGAGTGACTGAATTGAAAACTCAAAGATTAAAGTCTGAAAATATCATTTATTCATTCATGGAAACATTGAGTAACAAGATGAAATAACAAGACTATATTCACTTATTTGCTGAGTTACAAAGAGGATTTCCTGAACATCTAGCTAACCAAGAATCACAAACTCCAGCTTATTTATAAACAACTAGAAAAAAAAACTCCTAAGAACTAGGATCCTCCAATTCATGGATTACAACGAATTTTAGTTACAAGACATTTAACGTAGGAGTAAACTGCATTCAAATTCATAGGAATAGAGGAACGCATGAGCACTAGATTTCCTCCAAAACACCTGATACTTGAATTAACTCAGTCTGCAACAACAACTGCTATTGACTGGAATAGTGGAACCATTATGAAACTTGAAAGAAGTTACTTTTCTTGATGATACCACTTTGATCGTGAGTCTTCATTGACTACTAGCTTATTCTTTCCTACAGGAGATTAGTGCACCAAAAACTGCAACACGCAACCAAGATAAAGATTCATAATAAGTTTTCCTACTTTAGTGTATCCTCATCACATGGCTATATGAACGCTACCCCATTAATGTAGAATGGAAAGAATATCAGACTTCATCATACCTAACCAAATAATATATATATATATATATATATATATATATATTCAACATATTTCTTTAATCTTAAAAGTATCAAATACACACATAGTCACATCATAGAAACATAGAAAGTCTGAATATTGTTTATGAAAACTCATGAAATAATTTAAGTTTGAACCATAAAACTATAAACTAAATAACCATAAACTGGGCTCATCATTGCCCCCCAACTTGACCTTTTATTGGTCCCACAACAAACATGAAGTTCTTGAGTCTGGCTATCATCCTATAGTCTATAGTTGATTTTTGTCTATTGCCTCCTTTTGCAAAACTCCAGTAAAACCCCTTGGTTTCCCTATGCTTATCCCACCTGTTCACTTCTCCCTCCATATCATAATTGTTTAAGCTCTCTGAATTTGATAAAAAAGGAGACATGAGCAAAGATGGCTGAAATGTAAGTGGAATCTAAAAACTCTATCTTATCCTCCCTAAAGAGATGTACCAAGGTGCACACCTATTTGCCATATCAAAATTAAGGGGAAAATGTGGCTCCTTATCTCTTAATTCCTTTGTTAAACTGATCCAACACCACTGGATGATGTTCATGGCTTCAGGAAACTCATCATTAGCTAACTAATCATATTTATCAAATGCTTCATTTTGAAGCGGGTAAATAAGCTTAATGCCTGAGTCTAAAGGTGCAATCCTTAACCAATCATAATAAAAAGTCCTAGGGTCTTTAGCTTCAGGTCTTAGGTAAAGGGGAATTTCTTCCTCCATCTCCCTATATATATTAGCTTGGGATTCTTGACTGATCTCATTTTGAATCCAAGACATAAGAGCTCTCAAATGGATATCCCCAACATATAATAAGGGATTCCAAACTCTGTCATTTGGGATTGCTAAATAATGGAGAAAGAACTCACACAGTAAATTATTAATGACTGCAGGAGAATTTTTAAAAGCCTGGGAAAATTGAAGAGGTCCTTGCAACAATGGGGACCTATCTTGCATGATGCAGTCATTTGGTAATTCAATAGTTGTTCCTTTAGAAATAAAGCATATACAGGAGACAGAGACCTACAGTTCATTAAGTCAAGAATAAGGGTTGCTACTCTATTGAGTTTCACATGTAGTTGTTCTACATTTTCTTCCTATTCAAGAGTCTCCTGATAATGCTGGTCTATGACCCTATTCAATTATTTCCTTTTTTGTTTCCATTTCTCTCTTTGTAAAACCAATTACTTGGACAACTGAAAAATAATAGACAACAAAGACATAGAACTAGACTTATCTGACATAGAATAGATACAATAATTCTCTGCTGAATGAAGAACAGGGGACTTACCATTTTTGAAACTTATCCCTTTCATAGGATCCATCCACAACACTATAGATCTCTCAGTGTTACTACATTGCTGTGTAGCAGAAGCCAATGCATCCAAACCTTCACTTAAAATCTACTCCACCACTTTATTAACAAGATCTATATTAACATCAAGGTTTTATTCATAAAAATTCTTCTCTGCTGCAAGAGATAATCCTGGTTCCTCTTCTTCCATCGTATAACATCCCTCAGACATCTCATCATTTTCTGTGTCACTACAACTCTCACTTATCTGAGGACCCTTAGAGGATGAACCTCTTCTTTGGAATATGAAAGTCTGCCCTTCAAAGCTAGAGTCATCACCAATTATTATGACTTCTTCATCATTCATTTTCTTATCAGGAACCTGTTCTTTTTCAATCTTAGGAAACTCCTCAAGTGATTCTTGCTGAATATTCCTAGGTTCTTCTTCCTTTTGCTCAGATATTTTAGGTTCAATAGTTAACTCTTCTAGTGGTATGTTCACAGTCACGTTTTGCTTTCTCCTATTACTCCTTCTTAATGGAGTTTCTTCCTTTGTCTCTAGAATTTTTTGCTTCCTGGAAGCATTTGTGGCTATAGGATATTGTTCTTTTGTCTGTTGACAAGAACTAGGAATAGTTTTTCTTTTCTTATCCACATTTCTCTGAGAAACCCTTTTTGACACAGGAGTAGACTTCTCTACAGAAGCATTTTCTTCTTCCTCATTCTGGATTGACCTAGAAGTAGAGGAATTAGGGGAATATTTATGAGTCCTAACCCTAGAATTTTTCTTAGAGGAAGGTCCTGGTCCAAGTTCTACAATAATTTTATTAACCCCTTGTTCAGTTTGAATTCTCTACCCAACTCTTTGCCCTAAAGACTCTGGGGTTTTTTCTTTAAATCCTTGTGACATAAATTCTTCCCATGATATTTTTGACTATTCCCTCAATGCCTTTTCAACAATTAACTTAACCAAACAATGATGTGAAAAAAAGTTAAGTTTACCTTCTTGTACCAAAGCAACCCGCTTCTTTAAAATATTAAACACAAAATTGGGAACATTTATGGGTCAATTTTCATGCCGTAGACAGCTTAAAAACTTGAAATGAATAGAATGCAAGTATGAATTCCATCCCTCTTAAGTAAAATACTTGATAATATGGACTGCACACTACCTAAATGGGTCAGGTAAAGACATTCTATACGTACCTTACTTCCTGTCAATTTCTAGAGGTGGGTTTGAGTGTAAGGTAAACTACACCCTAGATGTTATCAAATCAAGGCTTTCTATAAATTCTTCCCCTTCCTATGGAAAACCCATTACATCAGCCACTACTTCCTATGAAAACGGTACCCTTAACCCCTTAACTGTGGCCAATCCTTCCTTCAATGTGCTCAAAAACTAAAATGCAACCTCACCGTCCCAACTGGTGAGCCTCATAATGTAATCAAGCCATCCTCTTAATTGGAAGTATGGTCTGCAAGCTTGATCATCTAAAAAAATATCATGCACTATGGGTTCACTCCAGATAAGATCACCTCCCATCTTCAGATTGTCAAATTACCCAGAACAAAGTTGCAGGAAATTTAAACACACTAAAACAAGGTTCAAACAAGGAGGTTGAAATGGCAAGTTATAGGAAAATTTTGAATACAAAAAGTTCTAGTATTTTGGAAATGAGCTCCCAAGTAAATATGAGTGCAAATCAAGAATATCTCGCATGTTAACTACTCATAATTACATAGCTATAGACTTTGTACTAGCACATACTTGCCACCCTAGCATGATATGTGCGAAATAAAATCATAGCACATAACTCCTTAAGATTGTCAAATCATTGCAAGAAGTGTGTAAAGTATAGGTAGGATAAAAGAATAACTATAAATATTTTATGAATATGTAAGACAAAAAAATGATATATCTCCCCCCCAGCTTAATTTGGCAATTGGTCCCATAATTGCACATGTGATGAGGCATTGCTAAAATTTGGAAAAATAAATTAAGAAATAAATACCTTAGACAGTGTACGAACCTGAAATTTTGCTAAGGGCAGCGGCTGTCATCATCCATTGGTGGAGAATAATGAAATGGATGGGTGAAAGATAAGAAATGATGAAGTGGATTTTATTATAGAGAAATAAATTTCATGAAGAAAGTGTTTATTATAGGGTGATGAGAACTTTTAAAGAGAAGAACTTAAATGAGCAGAAGGCTCATTTACAGAGGCTACAGGGGAGATATCACCAACGATGGATGAGAACTACTATAGGAACTCTAATTTACTCTAAGGTTTGTTGTACAATTTCAACCGATGACCATTGACTAGAAACTTGAATCAAATAGGATCAATAGTAGATAGATGGACCACACCATTGGGAAACACAAAAATGATCTCATACTATCCTAACCAGCGAGTTTGAAACTTCCCTTGATGGTGTTGATACATGGAATCATAAAGAAGTGCCCAATATCCTACCACAAACATTTTATCCTTGATAAACTTGTCATGCCACTACTTCCGTTGGTGCTAGATGAGTTCTGTATTATTCAAAGTAGATTTAAACCTATAATTCTTTCCAGTTGTGCAAAAGTAAGATCCATACCCAGCTCTAGAGCAGTCCTTAGTGTCTTATGTTCAAAATCCATTAACATGACAACTGACCTACCATAGACTAGCTCGAAAGGAGTGAAACCCATTGTTGATCTCCAGGTGGTTCTATAAGCCCATAGAGATTCAAGAAGATGTGTGGCCCAATCTTTCTTATGAAGTGCTACTGTCTTTGTAAGAATGGCTTCCAGCTCCTTGTTAGTAACCTCAACTTGCCCATTGGCTTGGGGATGATAAGGTGATGATTTTCCATGCCGAATGTTATATTCTTCCATCAAAGTAGCTATCAAGTTAGAGGTAAATTGACCTCCTTGATCAGATTGTAACTCCCTAGGGACACCAAACCTTGTAAAAATAAATTCATACAAGAACTTGGCAACATTGTTATCCCTAGGATGTTTCATGGGTTTTGCTTCTGCCCACTTTGTAACATAATTAGTGCAAATAAGAATATAGGATTTACCTTTTGAAGAGGGTTCAATAGGACCCACAAAATCAATCCCCCATTTATCAAAGGGTGCAACAACTCTCTGAGGCTATAGGGGCATCTCATATGATTTAGTGGGTCTCCCCATGCATTGGCACTTATCACATTATTTTGTGTACCTAGCTGCATCCTTGTGTAGGCTTGGCCAATAGTACCCAGTAGTCAATATTTTAAAGGTTGTCTACTTGGCCACAAAATGACCACCACATGGCTCATCATGGCATGCCCTTAAGATGTCATATGTTTCATCTTCCCTTATGCATCATCGCATTACTTGATTAGGACCAGTATAAAACATAAATCCTAAAATCCAAGAATAGTTAAAGATCTTTTAAGCTAATAGCTTCCTTTCTTTAGCAGAGAAGTGGGCTGGTGTCTTTTCTGTAGTGAAGTAATTAGCAATGTCTACATACCAAGGATTTTGTGCTGACAGAAGAAATAGATGTTCATCTGGAAAACTATCATCAATGGCTGCAGGATCATCAAGGACATGCATCTGAGAGAGAAAATAAGCTACAATATTGGCCTTTCCAGGCTTGTCTATAATTGTAATATCAAATTCCTGCATAAGTAGCAACCAGTGAGCCAACCATCTAGAGATGGCCGGCTTGTTCATCAAGTACTTAATGGAAGAGTGATTAGTATGAACATAGATTTCATACCCAGTAATATAGTTCCTAAATTTATTCAATGCATAGATAACCACAAGTAGTTCCTTTTCAGTCACTGTGTAGTTGAACTCTGCTCCTTGTAGATTCTTACTGATGAAGTAAATAGCATGCTCAACTAAATCTACCTTCTGACCAAGTACTATACTAATAACGTAATCTGAGGCATCTTTATGTATGTGGAAAGGCAAGCCCCAATTAGGGCCCCTCAAGACTAGTCCTGTGGTGAGAACCTCCTTTAGCTGCAGGAAGAACTTGTTACACTTAGAGTCCAAAACAAAGTCGACATCCTTTTTTAACAAGTTATAAAGTGGTGCAGCAAGCTAACTGAAATCCTTTATGAATCTTCTCTAGTATCTGACATGTCCAAGAAAATTGGGCACATCCTTCTACTTCTCTAGTGTGGGTAACATACTGATGACTTCAATCTTGGCAGGGTCCACTTGAATGTCATTTGAAGAAATGAAATGGCCTAACTCAACCCCTTCCTCCATCATCATGAAGCATTTATCACTATTTAGAGAAAGGTTATAGTCCCGACATCTCTTACAAATTTTTTCTAAGTTTTCCTTAGCCTCATCAAATGTATTCCCATAAGTAGTGAAATCGTCCATATAGATCTCCATGCAGTCAGTAGATATATCAAAAAAAATGCTTATAACATCTCTTTGGAAAGTGGCTGGAGCATTGCACAAGCCGAAAGGTAAGACCAAATAAGTAAATGTCCCCCATGGACATGTGAAAGTTTTTTTCTCATGGTCCTCGTGAGCTATTTGTATCTGATTGTAACCACTAAAGCCATCTAGGAAAGAAAATTATTTCTTCCCAACTAGGTTATCAAGAACCTGGTCTATGAATGGAAATGGGAAGTGGTCCTTCTTAGTAGCTGAATTGAGCTCCCTGTAGTCAATGCAAACTCTCCATTTTCCCCCCTTCTTTGGTACTATAAATAATGGTGAGACCCATTGGCTATTAGATATGGGGTAGATGAAACCAATGTTTAACAACTTCTAAAGTTTAGTCTTAACTATATCCCTTAAGGCTGGATTGACTCTCCTCTAAGGCTGATGAAAATGTTTATATTTGGGACTGATGTAGATCTTATGGGTGCAGAGTTTAGGATCCATGCCTTTCATGTCTCTATAGTCCCAATAAAATGCTTGTTGGTGTTCTTGTAATAATTGTAGGATAATTTTATGATGTGGGATGGATAATGCATTGCTGACTTTCAATTCTCTTCCTGGACCAACTTCTAGCTTGATTACCTTTTCTACCATTGATAGCTGAGCAAGTAGAAGAGAATCCATCTCATGGGGTAGTAATGAGTGTAGGAATTGGGAAGTTTCTGAATACTAAGGTGCCTTCAGAGGTGGTAACATAGTTTCCAAAATACAGTCGGCTTGGGGACACAACTGAGACCTTACCCCATACTCATTCATGATGATGGATGAAATTATCTCATCTTCTTCCCTAGAGGATAAAAATGGCTCCCAACCTATCATCATAAGTTGGTAGATGGAATTGAATTCTAGATAAGTATCACCCAAATCTGGCTAGACTATTTGATCATCTTGTAGTAGAGGTTGAGCAGGGGAGTACAAGGTCAGGTTCTTAGTATTAACACCATTGGATATTGTCATCTTCCAAGATCGGCAAGCTATATAGGCATCTACAGTAGCCAGCCATGGCTGCCCTAGAATTATTGGGTATCCACCCATGTTAGCCTTTGGTGAAAGGACAACAAAGTCAACTGGGTACTCCCAAGAGTTTAACATGACTATGACATCCTCAACCATCCCATCTGGTGTGATAGTAGAACTATCAGCAAGTTGAAGTATGGTTGGTGTGTCCCTGAGGCCTATGATATGGAGCTGAGACATTACCTCTTTTTTTTTTCATGACATTTATTGATGCACCTAAATCAACTAGAGCATTTTGGACTTGGATTCCTTGGATGGTGACAGTTACCATAGGACTCTTGGGATTAGAATATTTGGGCACAGTTAGCTTTTCCAATATTAGATCAGACAAATGTCCTAAGACGTGAATGGTTTTAGGATCCTTTTTCTTCCTCCATGGCTACTTAATACATGCTTCCTTAATAGCTTTAGTATAAGTGGGGACTTCCTTAATGGCATCTAGCAAGGGTATTTTTATTGTCATCTACTTCAGTTGATTAAGCAAGTCTATCACTGCTTGGCTTTCTATAGGTTGAACTTGTTCTACCAACCTATGAAGAAATAGGGGCTCTTTAGCTACAAGAGAGGTAGCCAGAGTTGGCATATTGACTAGTGCAGCTGAGGAATCCTCAATTTCTATTATGATAGGTTGCTGAGGAGAAGTGAGGGTTGTTCCTGACCTTAAATGAATGTCATTCAAGGAGATAGCATAACTCTATTGTTGTGCTAGTGGTTTGGCATTTTTGGGATTAGGGGTAGGATAAGCAAGTAGTTGAGTCTTCTTAGGGGGAGTATTATTGGCTACAGGAGGCATTAGAGCCTACTGAGGAGGTGGTGGCATTAAAGCTTGCTGATTGGATTGGTTAATCCAACTATTAGGCTACTGCCACCCTTGTTGAGGTTGTTGCCAACCCTTCTGAGGTTGCTGCCAACCCTAGTGAGGTTGTTTCCAACCCTGTTGAGGTTGTTTCCAACCTTGCCAACCCTGTTGAGGTTGTTTCCAACCTTGCTGGGGTTGTTGCCAATCTTGCTAAGGTTGTTGCCAACCTTGTTGAGGTTAAATCCAATTATTATACCCATTAAAACCAAAGTTCTGATGATTTTTCCATTGACTGTTACTATTATAACTTTGGAGAGGGTCTTGAGGCATACCTGGTCATTGGTCCCAAGGCCTACATTGAACAACATACAACACTTCTCTATTTTCATCAATGGATTTAAACTCAGTTGGCATTGGTTGTGACTCCAAGCTTGCAACATGCTTGGATCAATAGTTCTACTTCTTTTCTCTGTAGTGTGGACAATATTCTACTAACATAGCATTAGCTTCATCTTTTTTCCTTCTAGCCTGCATGGTATCTAGTTGAGTAGTGATATCATTGATGATGTCTTGCTTCAAATTTGATAATAGGCTTGAAAACTCCACTTTGGACACCCCTGAACCATTAGACTTATGAGGTAAGTCTCTCAATCCTCTTCCTTTCTTTACGACAGCTCTGGAATAGTTCAGGCATATCTTCTTTATGTCAGCCCATCTCTTCTATGTGATGTCACTATCTGGCATGAGATCTAAAGCTTCAATGCTAGCATCATGCACACCCTTTAGGAAAAGATGCTTTTGTGATTCTTCATTCAACTGGTGTTGTGTATTATGCTGCAGATTGAACATGAACCTTGAGACATAATCATCCAATGTTTCATCTTCCTTCTGGGACATTTTGAAAATGTCATCACCTTTCATATCTCATCCTTTGCAGTACTCTTTATACTTTGAAAGGAAAAAATTAATCATTGCATCCTAGTTTGCTACAACATTGGTGCCCAACCCCATAAATCATCGTAAGGTGGCCTCTTTTAGAGTGGATGGAAACAACTTTAGCCTGTGGGCGTCAGTTGTGTAGTCGTAGCTACTACAGAGGATGTCAAACTCAAAGAAGAAAGGTCTTGGGGTCTTCTATGACAAGGCCGTAGAATTTTGGGAGTGCAGCATTAGGTATGTTCTTCAAATTTTGATTACCTTGCTGATTAGGGATAGGAAAAGGAAAGGTGGGATGAGCCATTCTTGGAGGAGGTCTTGGCTAATAAACAATGAGGGCAAGTGGATTATCTTGATACTTTGGGTTAGTGAATAGGTTCTTTAGACTATATGATTCTTCAGAGGATGAAGGTGAAGGAAGTTGTTTATATGCATCAACAAATATATTCTCAAATGGTTCTTCTTCTTGTATGTTCTCAGATTGGGGTTCCTTAGGCTCTTGATGAAAAATATCAAATGGGTCATCTTGAATAATGCAAGGAAGGAATCTCCCAAGATGGTCTCTTCTTCTTCTTCTTCTATGAATGCAAACTAATGCAAAATTTAAACTAACATAATGACTTCAGGGTTGAACTAGATTGACACCATCCCCGACAGCGGTGCCAAAAATGGTTGATTAGTACAATACCTTTAGTAATAAATGATTGGACATTGATGTAGAGCTCTCCACTATTTAGGTAGCTTGATAAATGGTGAGACCTTCAGTGTTACTCTAAACCTAGATTGGGCTTAGGAGAGTGCTCTACACCTTTAGAAGATCCTATAACAAACACAATTACACTATCCTCATTGGAGGATTTAGTGTCTCCAACCATCTTGTACTCCCTCGGGTTCTACTAATTCTTGGTTGATACTTGGTCGGTGATCGGTGCCTATGTTAACTGAGTGGGCTCGGTAGCTTTACTGAGTAGTTTCCTTACACTCGGTAATGCTTATTGAAAAATTCCTTACTGACTTATCTTTCAGATGGGAACCTAAAGATTTGGTAAGGGGATGGAAAGGTTTCATACACACAAACAAAATGTCTACTATGGAAGTGATTTCCACACACACTACAATATTTAGGTGACAAGTTCAAGAGTTCAGACCTTGTCAGGCTTGTAGCCTTCTGGGTGAGGTTCAAGGGTTCTAGTTCCATATCCTTACAAGAATTCTATGGAAACTAAGTATATTTAGACACCCTTTTTATAATTTGTAAAAAACCTCTAGATCCTAAGATCCTAAACAAAAAAAACAACACTCAATAATTCCCTGGTCTACTAGTCCTAAAAGGGCTAATTGACTACGTTGATGAATGAAAAATTTACCATTTGGTTGTTTCAGGTTATCTACCAATTGCAACAGTGTTGGAAATCCAAAGAGACAACAATCTATCTTCAGATTTATTTTATCCACCCCCAAAGTGCTTCTAGCACTTCACTTCTTCATTTCCTAAACCAAGCACATAGAGATGCTTGGTCTAGAATCTACAAATAGACTTCTCCAAACATTCCCCTTTCTTCTACACTCTTGAGGAACTAAAATAAATTTCCCCTACTTGCATTTCCCAACTTTTCATGGGAATCCCACAAAGGAAACACAAGTGAGGGTTTCCTAAAGATCTAGAAAACTTATTCCTCCTACTTTCGACTCTGATCTTCAAACTGATTCAAAACTATGAGAAATGGAGTCCTACTTCATGATATGTGTCAAATCAATCAATTTTATTCCTCACATTTTTGTACAAATTCATACACAAAATGTTTCAATCCAAAATTAGAGAAAAACAAGGATCTTTTATTGATTGAATGCAAAATTTACATAGAGTTTCCTTACTGTTCAACACCCGTCCATCTTCCACCCACCTGTAAGGGCTATATGAAGACTTTCCTCAACAAATCCAACCATTTTTCCAAGGTTGTGCCCATTGGGCAGTTGTTTCACTGGTCGGTAGCAACTTTTCAAAGAAGTTGCCGATAATATTTCTTGTATTTTGCAACTTTTACAAAGTGTTGCATTATTTCTCCTAATGAGCCTATAGAACTAATCCTTGGATCCTAGTGATCCCAAAAATTATTAAAATAACTTAAAAAGACACCTAGGAAACCTAACATCCTAAATGTGCCTTTGGACCATAGTAAAAAACCCATGGTTTATAACCACATCGAGGGTGACTAGGTCTTACAAGTTGGCTTATTAAAAGTTAACTTATCAATCTAAAAATTGTGAAGAGTTGGGAGTGCTCCTTGGGAGCTCCTACACCATACTCCCATGTTTAAAAAAATCAAGTGCCACTTGAGAGTAGTTTTTGAACCTAAGTTCCATGCTTGTTGATACACTCTTCACTCATCCAGGTAGCATCAATGTCTGGTAACCCCTGCCATTTGACCAAATAATCTTTTTAGGTCTTCTTCCTATTTTTTTTGACAACTTTAGAGGCCAAAATATTTTCCAAATATAAAGGTTGGCTCAGTAGAAAGTCCTTTATCCATTTGGCCTATTTATCTTCAGTGCCCTACAAAGTGTCATTAGATCCTGCATCACCCTTAAAAGGAGCGAGATCACAAATGTTAAAGATAGGAGAAATAGAAATAGTAGGGGGTAAAGAAATTTCATAAGCATTATCCCAAAATTTATGAAGTATTTGATAGGGACCAATCTTCCTCATCTACAATTTGGTATGTCCCCTAGGTAGCCTTGTCTTATTTAGGTATGCCCATACTTGATCTCCTACTTTGAAAGTAACATATCTCTTCTTTTTATCTACCTATTCTTTGTACTTTGTAGTATTATGAATCAATGTATCTCAGACTTGATCATGAATCTATTTGATCCATGCATATATTTCTTCTCCCTATGTAATGACTTTAAAGTTAGTTGGTAACTCTCTTAGTTCCATAACTCCTCTTGGATGGAGTCCATAATTCACTTGGAATGATGTCTTCCCTATTGACCTGTTTATTGAATCATTGAAAGAAAATTCTTCTTGAGGAAGGATAGCATCCCAAGTCTATCCATATTGTTTTGTTAACCACCTTAAAAGGTTTCCTAATGATCTATTTACAACTTCATTCTACCCATTGGTTTGTGGATGGTATGCAGAACTGAATGATATATTTGTCCCCAAATTTTTCCAAAGGGTTCTCCAAAAGTGCCCTTGGAATTTCACATCTCTGTCGGAGATAATGGATGTTGGTAATCCATGAATTTTGACTACTTCTTTAAAAAATAAGTTAACAATATGAAAAGCATCATTAGAAACTTTATAAGGAACAAAGTGTGCCATTTTGCTAAATCTATCAACTAGAACAAAGATACTATCAAATCCTTGTTTAGTTCTTGGAAGTCCTAAGACAAAATCTATACTCACACTATCCCATGGTTTTGTTGGAATAGGAAGTGGTTGATAGAGACCTTGATTGGTCCTAACTCCTTTAGCCCTTTGACAAATAGTGCATGATTCAATAAATTTCCTGACATCTGGCGGTAACCGAGGCCAATGATAGTTTCTCCTAACAAGTTCAAGTATCTTATCCATGCCAAAGTGACCTCCTAGTGTACCTCAATGTTTCTCTCTAATCAAATTTTCTCTCACGGAGCATTTAGGAATACAAAGTTGACCTCCTTTGAACAAAAGGCCATTATGCAATAAATATTCAGAATAAGTAGTATTATATGCATCTTATAGAGTAGAGAAAACCTAATAGATATCAATGAAATCTAAATCATCCTTGTATAGGTGTTTGAGGGCATCAATCCCTATGCTTTGTACCTGCACTTCTTCAACCAAAATTACTCTTCTACTGAGAGCATCTACTACTTTGTTTGAAGTTCCTTTTTTATGTTATATGGAAAATGTAAATGCTTGGAGTTGTTCAACCCATTTCATATGCCTGCAGCTTAGCTTGTCCTGACTATTCAAAAAACTCAAGGCATGATTATCTATAAAGACAATAAATTATTTAGGAAGCAAGTAGTGCCTCCATTTCTTGAGGGCTTGAACCATCGCATATAATTCCAAGTCATATGTGATGTATTTCTTCTTTGCTTCATTCAAATTTTTAGAGAAGAAAGCCACTGGTCTTCCATCATGACTGAGGACTGCGCCTATGCCCATATTGCTAGCATCGGTTTCCATTGTGAATAATTTGTTGAAGGTCGGTAGTGCCAAAATGGGATATTGTGCTACTCTTTCCTTCAAGTATTTAAAATATTTATCTGCTTGTGTTGTCCACTAGAACTTTGTTTTTCTACCACCCTTGATGGTATCAAGTAAGGGTGCATAAATGTGATTGAAATTTTTGATAAGTTTCCTGTAAAAGGTAGTGAATCCATGAAAGCTCTTGACTTCTCCTAGAGTCTTTGGTGTGGTCCAATTAATGATAGCCTCTACCTCTTCAGGATCCATTTTCAATGTGCCCTTTGAGATAACAAAACCCAAAAATATCAACTCTTGTTGCATGAATGTACACTTTTCCAAGTTGATAGATAGTTTCTTCTCATGTAGTTTTTGGAGGACTTGCTCCAAATGTCTCATGTGTTCCTTCATAATCCCACTAAAGATTAATATGTCATCTAAATAGACCACCAAAAACTTTCCTATGAAATCTTGAAGCACTTCATTCATTAATCTCATGAAGGTGCTAGGAGCATTGCTAAGGCCAAATGACATCAAAAGCCATTCATACAATCCTTCAGTGGTTTTGAATGCAATTTTCCACTCATCACCAGGCCTTATCCTTATCTGATGGTAATAAGATTTAAGGTCAATTTTTGAGAAGTAACATGCTCCTCCAAGTTGGTCTAGAAGATCTTCAATCCTAGGTATAGGGAATCTATATTTGATTTAAATTTGTTAGAGGTGGTGCATAGTCTCCATTTACCATCCTTTTTAGGGGAAAAAACATTGGGGACTGCACACGGGCTAAGAATCTTTTGTATGAGTCCTTTAGTCAACAATTCACCAACTTGTCTAGTGACTTCAACATTCTGATCAAGTGTGAGTTTATAAGAAACTTTGTTGGGTAGGGAAGCACCTGGGATAAAATCTATTTGGTAACATATATCCCTCAATGGTGGGAGTTCATCAGGTGTGTCTCCCACAACTATTCCTTTGTAATTATGTAGTAGACTATCTACTTCCTTTGGTACTTCATTGTGCACTATCTTCTCCTTTGGCTTAAGGACTAGGGCATATCCTACCTTAGAATCTTGAATAGTACTTATCATCTCTTGTTCTCCTACAAGCATGACTAACTATTCTTTTGGTTTTTTAGGTTGAGGACCAGGGAGAGGGAGCATATTGTATTTGTGACCATTTTGGATAATTTGGTATCAGTTTGTGACTCCATCATGTTTATCCTATAGATCATACTACCATGGACGTCCTAAAAAAAGGTGACATACATCCATATCTACAACATCACAAGGGACTCTATCCTTATAGTCTTTAATAGAGAAATCTACCCAAGATTGTTCATTTATGAGGGTCTGCTACCCTTTTGTCAACCAAGATACATGGGATAGGTTTGGGTGGGGTATCTTTTCTAGTTTTAATTTATCTACCATCTCTCTAGATACAATATTTTCAATAGAACTATAATCAATTAATAACTTCATACCTTTCCTTGCAGTTGGTTCTGGAAAGACTTTTTCTTTGGGGAGGTTCCACCGGTATTGGTGCTTAGATCAAAGTCCTCTTCATCATGAGGCTTACTCCATCTTCTCTCGTATAGTCTCTCACACTATCAACATCATCTTATTGTACTAGGTTGGTTCTTCTTTCACCTTGGTTATTTTCCTTGTCTCTGTCTAGACAACTATTGGTGTAGTGCCTTGTTTGATTGCAGTTATAACATCTAATTTGTCCATTGTTTCTTCCTCCATTTCTACCCCTGCCATTTCCTCTTCTACCTTAGTATCCACCTCTTGAATTGCTTTCTCCTTATTAGATTCTCCTTGTGGTCTATTATTTTGTCCTCTTCCTCCAAAGTTTCCTCTACCTCTTTCATTCTTAGCTTTTCCTCTACCACTCTATTCATTCCTCCTCTTGAACTTTTCTTCAATTTTTAATGCCAATTGATAGCATTCATTCATTGTGGTAGGGCTTGTTAGACTAAGTTCATCTTGAACTAAGACCCTTAGGCCTTGCATATACTGAGCAAGCTTTACACATTCTGGTTCAACAAGCTTGGATTTCATCACTAATCTCTGAAATTCTTTGGTATAGCTAGAGATGTCCATCTCTTTCTATCTTAGACTCATTCTTCTTTTATGAAGTTGGACTTCATAATCTTTAGGGACATAAGTTTCCCTAAGCAGGGTCACCATCTTCTTCCAAGTGGTGACTAGATTCTTTCCATTCTTCACCCTATCATGTTGAGTGAAGTTCCACCATGTGAGTGTAGAGCCTTTGAACTTTGACTTAGCAATCTTCACCCTTTGATTCTTAGGGATGTCTTCACAATCAAAGAAAATATTTAGGGCATCCACCCAATCCATTGTAGCATCTGGGTCCATATTCCCATTATATGTAGGCAACTCAAGCTTGGCATCCATGGTTCTCCTCTCCATAGGTTTTAGAGTCTTCATAAGTAGCCTCTGGTTTGCAGGACATTCTTCTTCCTCCTTCTCAAGGGGTTCTTCATCACTCCTTACTTTGACATTATAAAATTTTCCACTACTTCTCTTCTAAAGCTCTTCCCTCAGCTTGTCCATTTCTTGCCTCATCTGCTGCATCTCAGTGTCTCTCCAATCATCACGCTGTGTCCTTTGCTCCTTTGGGTATCTTACTATCTCTACATTGGTCATCCTTGATGACAATCCTCTTTCATCTTCTCCTTCCATGGTGCTGGTATATCTTTACCCTAAGGATCTTAGGTGCTCTGATACCACTTGATGCAAAGCTCTCCCCTATTTAGGCAACTCGATAAATGGTGAGACCTTCGGTGTTACTCTGCACCTAGAGTGGGCTTAGGAGAGTGCTCTACACCTTTAGAAGATCCTATAATAAAAAAAATTACACTATCCTCATTGGAGGATTTAGTGTCTCCAACTAGCTTGTACTCCCTTGGGTTATACTGGTGCTTAGTTGATGCTCGGTCGGTGCTTGGTGCCTATGTTAACCGAGTGGGCTCGGTAGCTTTACTGAGTAGTTTCTTGATGCTCGGTAATGCTTAACGCAAAATGCCTTACCGACTTATCTTTTTGATGGGAACCTAAAGATTTGGTAAGGGGATGGAAAGGTTCCATACACACAAACAAAATGTCTACTATGGGAGTGATTTCCACACACACTACAAGATTTAGGTGACAAGTTCAAGAGTTTAGACCTTGTCGGGCTTGTAGCCTTCTTGGCGAGGTTCAAGGGTTCTAGTTCCAGATCCTTACAAGAATTATATGGAAACTAAGTATATTCAAACACCATTTTTATGACTTGTAACAAACCTCTAGATCCTAAGATCCTAAACACAAAGAACAACACTCAACAATTCCCTGGTCTACTAGTCCTAACAGGGCTAATTGAATTGGTAGATGAATGAAAACTTTACCAGTTGGTTGTTCTAGGTTATCTGCCAATTGCAATGGTGTTGGGAATCCCAAAGAGACCACAATCTATCTTTAGATTGTTTTTATCCACCCCCGAAGTGCTTCTACCGCTTCGCTTCTTCATTTCCTGAACCAAGCACATAGAGATGCTTGGTCTAGAATCTGTAAACAAACTTCTCCAAACATTCCCCTTTCTTCTATGCTCTTGAGGAACTAAAATACATTTCCCCTACTTGAATTTCCCAACTTTTCATGGGAATCCCACAAAGGAAATGTAAGTTAGGGCATTTTTTACCAAAACTCTGGTCCAGGAGGGTTTCCTAAAGATCTAGAAAACTTATTCCTCCTACTTTCCACTCTGATCTTCAAATTGATTCAAAACTACAAGAAATGGAGTCCTACTTCATGATATGTGTCAGAATGATCAATTTTCTTCCTCGCACTTTCATAAAAATCCATACACGAAATGTTTCAATCCAGAATTAGAGAAAAATGAGGATCTTTTATTGATTGAATGCAAAATTTACATAGAGTTTCCTTTCTATTCAACACCCATCCATCTTCCACCTACCTATAAGGGCTATATGAAGACTTCCCTCAATGGATCCAATCATTTTTCAAAGGTTGTGACTGTTGGGCAGTTGTTTCACAGGCCAGTAGCAACTTTTCAAAGAAGTTGCCGACAACATTTCTTGTATTTTGCAACTTTTACAAAGTATTGCATTCTTGCTCCTAATGAGCCTATAGGCCAAAGCCTTAGATCCTAGTGATCCCAAACATTATTGAAATAACTTGAAAAGACACCTAGGAATCCTAAAATCCTAAATGTGCCTTTGGACCATAGTTAAAAACCCATGGTTTATAACCATATCGAGGGTGACTAGGTCTTACAAGTTGGCTTATTAAAAGTTAACTTATCAATCTAAAAATTTTGAAGAGTGGGGACTGCTCCTTGGGTGCTCCTGCACCAAACATCCTTTTACAATGATCCTATGGTCAAACAACATCAAGTGTCATACCTAAAATAGTATATTGAACTCATTCAATTTATCAATCTAGGAGCGTAAACTTGAATTGGTGGTTGCAAAGTATATGCTCTAATTCACCCTCGAAGTCATTACAACTAAATAAAGACAAAGTTGTAGGAAATCTATGCTAGAAGTGGAAATAATAACTTAATTTGGAACCTAAGATAATGCTACAAACAGTAAACCTAACTAAGCATCCATGCTGCAGGTAAACAACCAATGGTTCTGCTACCAAGTGGCTGCAGGAGAAATAGAGTATAATTACTTCAAGAAAACTTAAGTCTAGTTCCTACTTAAGCACGAATGAAGTTCACCTTCTATGTGGGTCCCCACGGAAGAGTGATTGAATTGAAAAATCAAAGATTAAAGTCTGAAAATATCATTTATTCATTCATGGAAACATTGAGTAACAAGATGAAATAACAAGACTATATTCACTTATTTACTGAGTTACAAAGAGGATTTCCTAAATATCTAGCTAACTAGAAATCGTAAACTCCAACTTATTTATAAACAAATAGAAAAAAAAACTCCTCAGAACCAAGATCCTCCAATTCATGGATTACAACAACTTTCAATTACAAAACATTTAACGCAGGAGTAAATCACATTCAAATTCACAGAAATATAGGAATGCACAAGCATTGGATTTCCTCCAAAACACTCGATACTTGAATTGACTCGGTCTCCAACAGCAACTACTACTGACTGGAATAGTGGAACCATTATGAAACTTGAAAGTAGTTACTTGTCTTGATGATGCCACTCCGATGCTAAGTCTTCATTTCCTCTTGACTTATTCTTTCGTGCAGGAGATTAGCGCACCAAAAATTGCAACACATAGCCAAGATAAAGATTCATAATAAGTTTTCCTAGTTTAGCGTATCCTCATCACATGACTACATGAACACTACCCCGTTAATGCATAATGGAAAGAATATCAGACTTCATCATATATAACCACATAATCTATATATATATATTCAACATATTTCTTTAATCTTAAAAGTATTAAATACACATAGTCACATCATAGAAACATAGAAATTCTGAATATTGTTTATGAAAACTCATGAAATACTTTAAGTCTGAACTAGAAAACTATAAACTAAATGAATAGATTTGAAATGGAATCACCTAATTGAGTGGGGGAAATATGAGATCTACTTCTAAATCCAATTTCCCAAAGGAGAGATCCAAATTTATCAACCAAAAGGTTAATGCACAATTGAATCAATCTAAGGAGAATATGAATAAAGGAGAAAACCTTATATTTCCCTATAAAGAAGATGTGCTTGAAATCTAAAATAATTGAAAGGAAAGTACTAACCTCAAAATAGGATAGATCTAGAAAATGCCAATTTTTTATGTTTGTGTGTAGTTTTGGGCAATTCGACAACTTGTTTCAGAAAGGAAATGCCAAGATGAAGAAAACCTAGAAAACTTTTATCTTTCTGACAATAGGTAGTTTTTGACCCCGATAAAAGGTCAAAGGCTACATTAATATTTTGAAGGTCGACTTTGAATTTGTTCACAGATCTCGGAAGTTCACCGAAAAGGGTATCCAAATTCAAGCTCAGATCTGTAGTTCCACACTTGTACCTACAAGAAAAAGAGGGTTTTTGTTGTTTGTATGGGGGGTTTGCCTTGGTCAAACCCCAATTTAGGAATTAACCTTGAAATTGAATTGAGCATAAAAAAAGTAAATGAAACAATTCACTTTGCTTATGTTGAAGTCCTTGTAGAGGATTTGAATCCTCAAATCCACAAGTAGGGATGCTCCAATGGATGTAGAATGAATTTAGGATGTCTCAAATCAATGGAATTTGATATTAAACATCAATCTTGAATGGATCTTTGCATATGAGGAGGCTTGGATGAATGTGGAAGGATGGATCTTCAAGGGGGCTCCAAAGAGATTGAATTCTTCAATGGCTAACAATGGATCTCCTTGATGAATGGATGCTTGAAAACTTGAATGCTTGAATTCACTTTCTTTCACTTGAGGGATCTTCTCACAAAAACTTAATTGATGAAGGATTGCAAAACTTGATAGAGAAAATGAGAGAGAAAGGCTTCCTTTTAAAATAGTGATCTAGGGCACAAACCTCTAGAGAAGGCCGACATTGGGGAATTAAATCCCAATTAACCTTAACCCCTAGAAATGGACCCATATTAAATAAAATTCAAGGATTTACCATTCTGAAACCCAAAATGGCTGACCTGAAAGTGGGAAAACAAATGTTTCCGAAACCTGACGCCTAGAAATCAGAAAATCCTACAATTTGAAATTTGGGTCAAGGACGAGGTAGACCTCACCCTAGGTCAGGGTTGAGGTCATCCCTAACCTAAGTTAGGGTTGATGTTGACTTTGACCCTCAAGGTCAATGTTGACCTTGAGGTCAAAAACCTCAGGACCTCAATCCAAAGTGTTTAGAAATGCAGAAATAAGGTGAACTCAGGTGTAGAGAGAAGCAGAATGGGGGGAGAAAGCTAGATACATGCAAAGACCCAATCAAGGTGCTTAACATGACCCTAGACTACTTAATCAAAGGGATAAATGCTCTTATCATGGAAGTGCTTCCATTTTAAGATGATACATTAAGCCCCACTTTAGCAAGAGTATGGATTTGATGAAAACTCTTGGTAAAGTAGATCAAAATGAAAAGATAATCTTATCATAATCCAAGGGAAAAAGAGAAACCTCAAGCCCCCAAGAAGTCAAATCTTCATCGAATCCAAGATCACAATAAGAGAGACATCTCTAGAGAGAATGAAAGAGAGGGTGTGATTATCTTGCCCAATGAGAACTTATGTACCATTGTGAATCACACAAGAAAACAACGCAACTAGAAAGATGGAATTGAACCACCCATCAAGGATTCACCCTTAGGAATATTCTATTCCATAAGAATAAAACTATAAACAAAAGAGATCAAGTCTTAAGGACACCTCTAACCTTAAGGGATCAAAAATATATATATTTATTTGAAACTGGAGGGATCAAGAGATCCTAAAATATAAATGAACACTTTAAGGATTAGTTACTAATCCAAAAAGGGAGAAAAGGTATCTTGAAAAAATAATATATGCGTATCTAAAAGTGCATATGTGCAATAGGTGAGCAGATCATATGCCCCCATGTTAAAGTCATTGCTAACACTCTAACATGAGAAATGGCTTTAATGGAAACATAAACAACTCCACTAATTATGTTTCCTCCTTGAGATGCCCCAAGATGAAGACAAATCAAGGGAAATATCATAGAAACATACAAAGAGCACATAAGGGATCTACCTACCATGGGGTCTGTATGATCATAAGATAATATATATATATGATATTATTGCAAATTAATTGACATCATTCCCTAAAGTAAGTAGAACTACAATCATAGAGGAGGAAAGATTACATAAGATATATGAAGAAGAATCTTTTTAGACCATGACATGGAGACCAAAAAGAATTAGTGCTACCACATCTTGAATCCAAGAAGATTACACAAGGAAACATTTACAAAAAATAGCACATTTATGACAAAACATGAAACAACATATGGAAGAATAGAGATACATATAGAGGAATTTGTACAATAGGTTCAATTCCTTTATCACCTTGCACCAATAGAGAAAAAAGGGTCATATAAAAGAATCTAACAATATTTAGCAAACACATTATGGGAGAAGCACAGTACAACAGGAAAACACACAACAAAGCTACCACGAAGGACAAGATGATCAAGCGTGCTGCCTACTCTCCTCATCTTGTTGTATAACATTTAGGGAAGGTGGGTAACTTGCAAGAGGGACTATATCCAACATAGTAGGAATGATAGCCAATTCCAAACAAGAATCCTCTTGAGAATCACAATGTTCGATACTAGGTGTAAGTGTTAATTGTGATGAAAGCATATTAGGTAAATCAATGTCAATGTCAATAGTCTCATATTCATCATTAAAATCATCAGTATCATCAACAGTATCTTCTTCATCCAAATTAATCAAAATGGGATCTAAGATATGAATAGAGTCATCATAATCATGCATCTTAACATCATTATTAGTAACAACTTCTTCTAACACATCATGCATAGGTTTATCCGAAGAAGGTAGATATATTTGAAGAATAGAATTATGAGATTTAGCATGAGCACAAAATTTATTATGACATTCATTATTAGATCAATTAAATTTTGATTTAATTGAAATAGGTTGAGAACTAGGAGGAACAACCACATGATCCTTCACAGGTTCTTTAGGAAGATTAATAGGATTATCAAGAATAGTAGGAACTTTATTAATAGAACTAGAAGCCATAGTTAAAGGAGGTATAGAAGGTGTAGGAAAAAGACCATGATTAAGATCCATAGGAGGTACACTTAATTTGAGAATATTACAATGCTTATAATCTTGATATGAATGAAAAATATTATCAGGTCGAGGAGGACATAAATTAGGTAATGAAGGCCAAAAGAAATCAAGAGTAGCATAATCTCTAGGCCTAGAAGGTTGATATAAACTATGATTAACCATCTTCACTTCATCATCATGAACAAATTTAAGAAATTTATGGATAGGTGAAGCAACAACATGCATGGCATTCAACCAAGGCAAACCTAGCTTAACTTGAAATTGATCAGAAGTAGGAACAACAACAAAGGTAGTGTTCACAATTTTTCCACAAAGTTCAACCGGTAAAGTAATATAACCAAATGATGGATAAAGAAAACCATTACAAGTCTGAATCCACACATCCAATGTATCATAAGAATCACGTTGTAAGATTTTCATAAAACAATTTTCTTCAGTAATAACATTGACTAAGGATGTAGGATCAACAAGACAACCATGAGTAGGTTTCTTAGAAATCCTAGCATAAATGTAAAGGGGACCATTAGGAACTTTAATAGTTTCAGAGTCATCAAAGGTAATCAAAAGTTCCTGAGGTCTTTTATTCTTAGGTTGTTGTCGAGGTTTAGGTTGAGTTTTCAATTTAGGCTTAGGTTTTGGTTGAGGTTGAGATTGAACTTGAGGTTGAATCTAAGATTGAGGTTGAGGTTGAGGTGGAGATAAAAATTAACCAACATGCTCCACTTGATTAACAACATGATTGAGATCATCCATCTTTGAATCATACACAATTTCCATAGCAGATGGTTGAGCAATGGTATTAGTATCATGCATAGGTAAATGATTCATATAGATTTGAAGGTTTTGATTAGGAGGAGAGATAGATTTGTTTCCACTACCATCAAGATTATCAACATATAAGGCATTAGAATCAATTAAGTCTTGAACCTTATGTTTTAAAGAATAACATTTTTCACTATCATGACCATTCTGACAATGATATTGACAAAAAGCTTTAGGATCAAATGATTTAGGTGCAATTATAGTAGGTAATAGAGGTCGAATAGGAGGTAAAGTAATCATATTAGCAGTTAACAACCTTTTCATAATAGAATGTAAAGATTCAAAAAGAGGAGTAAACATACGATTTAATAAAAAAGTAGTGGATGCAGAATTGGCATTGTGAGATGCAACAACAACTTGATCAGCAACTGCATTCTCCTATTTATTTATCTTGACATAGTGTTGAATTTTTGATATTTGTTTGGATTAGGAGCAGCATCACTTTTATTAATTGGAATAGGAGCCATTGGAGTGTTGCTCTCAAATTGACTCACTTGTAATTGATAATGATGAAGCATTGCACAAAGTTGTTGAAAAGAGGTAAATTCAGTAAGCAGAATCTTATCTCTAATATCCTTCTGCAAATTTGAAATAAACATATGTTGAATATCAATGTCAGGAACAGGATAGGAAATCTGAGCATACAAATGCTTAAATCTACCAATAAATTCAGTCAATTTTTCCTTAGCACTTTGTTTACAAAGCATCAAATCAGTCAAAGACACTTGCGGGCCAATATTATTTGGAAATTGTTGAATAAAGGCATTGGCAAGTTGTGGAAAGGAATCAATAGAATAAGGAGGCAAGGAACAATACCATTGTAAGGCCTTGTCATGAAAATTTCAAGCAAACAATTTGGCTAAAATCCTATGGTCATGAGCATAATCACTACAAAGGATTCAAAATGTTTTAACATGATGAATGGGGTCTCCTTTTTCATTATAATTCTTAAGATGAGGCATATCGACTTGATGAGGAATAGGAGTATGAATAATGTCTCAGGACAAAGGACTTCCCATGTCACATGTAGGAATGCTAAACTTATTTTGAGTTAGGGAAGCAAGTTGTTGTTGTAAGGATGACACAGTTTGAGCCAAACTGATGATTGTTGAATCATTAGATGAAATAGGTGGAGTAGCAATGTTAGAAACACTAGGTACAGTGTAAGAAGCTACAAGAATAGAAGACACAACTGGAGGAACACTAGGAACTATAGTTGGAAATGGATTGGAATAAGTAAATGGAACATTATGATATGAAGGTTGTGATGTAGGAAGGGACAGAGGAGGAACACTCATATGAATATAGGGAACCATCACAGTCACCAAAGAAGGAGTACAGGTAGGAATACTAGGTAAAGGATTAGAAGAGGGTTCTACACTAGTGATAGGAGGAATCAACCCTAAATCTTGAGCTTCTTGAGCTAGAGGTTTAACATTTGAATGCATGAGGTGTGTAATACCACACAAGAGGTTAACACCTTGATCACTATCATGAAGAACTTTCTTAAGAGCCTCAATAGCTTGAATAGAATCTTGATTATGGTTCTCTTGAATAAGCCAATTACCCATTTGATCAAGTTCAGTTGAAAGTTTTTGGACTTGTTTAGGAGGAACTCTTAAAGTGTCATCCTCATCATGGGATGAGTGAGAAGAGTTTTTCTCCATAATAGGATTGGAATCATGAAGAATCAAATTATCATCTGGGATCCTAAGGAAAGGAGAAGAAGATTCAGGATCAAAGGCACCCATAATTCTACAACTTCTTCTAACTGGAATGCTATAAGTAGGACTAAAGGTAGTAAAGCTCATAAACCAATGCAATGAAAATGAACTAAACTAGCACAAAATATTTTGATTTTATATGAGATGCAAACACATAAAAGGAATCTAATAAATACAAGATCTAACATGTAATTCCACAAAAGAAAGGAGAGTAAGTATGTCAGGTTCACCAAAATGAATAGGGTTGAAATAGAATCACCTAATTGAATGGGGGAATTATGAGATCTACTTCTAAATCCAAATTCCCAAAGGAGAGATCCAAATTGATCAACCAAAAGGTTAATGCACAATTGAATCAATCTAAGGAGAATATAAATAAAGGAGAAAAACTTATATTTCCCTATAAAGAAGATGTGCTTGAAATCTGAAATAATTGAAAGGCAAGTACTAACCTCAAAATAGGATAGATCTAGAAAATGCTAATTTCTGATGTCTATGTGTAGTTTCAAGAAATTCTACAACCCATTTCAGACTGGAAATGCCAAGACGAAGAAAACCCATAAAACTTTTATCTTTTTGATAGCAGGTAGTCTTTGACCTTGATAAAAGGTCAAAGGCTACATTAATATTTTGAAGGTCAACTCTGACTTTGTTCACAGATCTCAGAAGTTCACTGAAAAGGGTATCCAAATTCAAGCTCAGATCCATAGTTTTGCACCTGTACCTGCAAGAAAAAGAGAGTTTTTGTTGTTTGTATGGGGGGTTTTCCTTGGTCAAACCCCAATTTAGGAATTAACCTTGAAATTGAATTGAGCATAAATAAAGTAAATGAAACAATTCACTTTGCTTATGTTGAAGTCCTTATAGAGGATTCGAATCCTCAAATCCACAAGTAGGGATGATCCAATGGATGTAGAATGAATGTAGGATGTCTCAAATCAATTGAATTTGATCTTCAACACCAATCTTGAATGGATATTTTCATATGAGGAGGCTTGGATGAATGTGGAAGGATGGATCTTCAAGGGGGCTCTAAAGAGATTGAATCCTTCAATGGCTAACAATGGATCTCCTTGATGAATGGATGCTTGAACACTTGAATGCTTCCTTGAATGCTTGAATTCACTTTATTGCACTTGAGGGATCTTCTCACAACAACTTGATTGATGAAGGATTGCAAAACTTGATGGAGAAAATGAGAGAGGAAGGCTTCCTTTTATAGTGATTTAGGGCACAAACCTCTAGAGAAGGTTGACATTGGGGAATTAAATCCCAATTAACCTTAACCCCTAGAAATGGACCAATATTAAATGCAATTTAAGGATGTACCATTCTGAAACCTGAAATGGCCGACCCGGAAGTGGGAAAACAAATGTTTCTGAAACCTGACACATGAAAATTAGAAAATCTTGAAATTTGAAATCTAGGTCAAGGATGAGCTAGACCCCACCCTAGGTTAGGGTCGAGGTCATCCCTGAACTAGGTCAGGGTCAAGGTTGACTTTGACCCTTAAGGTCAACTTTGACCTTGAGGTCAAAAACCTTAGGACCTCAATCCAGAGTGTTCAAAAATGCAAAAATAAGGTGAAATCAGGTACAAAGAGAAGCAGAATGGGGGGAGAAAGCTAGATACATGCAGAGACCTGATCAAGGTGCTTAACATGTCCCCAGACTACTTAATTGGAGGGTTAAATGCTCTTATCATGGAAGTGCTTCCATTTTAAGATGATACACTAAATAACCATAAAATGGGCTCATTAGTGTCTATTTTATAGCATGATTCAAAATTTTTTTACACTCAAATATTTGTGCTAGTAATTAGATTTTGAATACATGTGACACAATTCCAAATCATAATATCAACCATTTTTTTTCAAGATTGATGCATTGCCAACATTTCTATTCATAAAGATAATTTAATGGAAAAATTTGAGCAACTTTGGTGGGTTCAATCCAACCAATTCCAATATCTAATCTTTATACACCAAATTGGAAGTTTCAGAACAAGGCCATGATAATATATCAAGGCATAAATGATAGAGGGGTGTTCCAAATGATTTTAGTTGAGGCCATTTTGATAGACAAGTATGTCTCATTTGATTATAAAAAATAAAAGATATTATAATGCCAACATATACTATAGTAGGATCCCCTCCTATTTCTCTATCACAAAAATCCACAATACTATATTGCATAGGCAAAGTCTTGAGTTTCTAGCTCTGATACCAAATGTTGGAGCAACAATAGAATGAATGAATGTTTGATATTTTATTGACATGGTACTGAATAATTTTATACAATATGAATAGATAGTTGGAAGTAACTAAACAATAGTTACAATAACCATATATCAATGTAATTATTCCAACATGAACTTCCCAAAAAGATACATTTACTCTAAAATCCCACATCTCTACTAAGTGTATCTAATGACTCAAGCTCTAGTGTTTCACATGCAATGTCTTTCCTCTAAAATTACACATCTCCTTAGAGATTTTCTAATGCATACTCATGTTTTACGACAATAATCCCTCCTTTATTTCATAATTCACTAATTAAATATTTGCACATGGTACACCTTTCCTTTGAAACTCCATACCTCTTCCAATTGTGTCTAATGTCTATTCAACTTATTGACTAATCATGAATCAAACATGAATTTCATAAATTGCACCCACAATAAATATTTCCCCTCTTGCTCCTTAAGGGTCAAACATGATGCAGAGCCCCCTCTTTTCCTAAAAGAAAAAAATAGGGTGCTTCTCATGCAATAAATCATCCCTAAGAGAGAAACTATCTTAGGATGATAAGAAACCTCCTACCCTCATTTCATTTAACCTATGATCTAACACTATTACACTCTACCCACTTGATTTCATATATGAGCCTTTAATAACCTTAAAAATATTTTCTACTGTAGAATAATTGGCCTCAAAGATATTTAAATATGTGTAGCCATGATGTAAAAAATGATTCCACTTAAAATATTTCAATAATAGATCTCCTCTTTGATGCGCACTCTCCACTTTAAGGAAATATGACCAAGTTTACCTATATTACATAAATGAATATAATGCAGTCTCATTTATAGTCAATAACTTTCCTTTTCACACCTTATAATGTTTACAACTAAACATGGACCTCTAATTCAGCTATAGACTTCAACACAATCATTTCTCATTAGCCAATTATGAAAATGAATATGAATTACTCATTTCGCACACATACATGAATCAACCTGTTGCCTCCTATTTAGGTGGGGTTTTGAATAAATCTTAGAATTGAGAGCCCAACAACCATAGACCAAGCTGTAAAATGGAGGTTTTAATGCATAAGAGACGATTGCAAATGAAATTAAGCTAAGATGATAGTGAAAATTAAGCTACAAACTTGTAAGAAAGTGAATCTAATAGTAATAAAAGCAAACTAAATGAAGAACATATGCATCATTAATCTAAGAAATGAAATTACTCTAATTATGAAATATAGAAATAACTTAAAATGCAAGAGTGAGATAATAATTTGACAAAATTTTGATGCTCAAAAATTGTCTCCTCAAATGAGGAATGAGAGGGTTCTAATATAGAGAAGCCTGAGTGGAGAACATTTCTTGCAAAGAAATGGTCAACCCTTCGTCTCCTTGGTGGGAGGTGAAACAAATTGGAGAGATTATTTAATAAAATAAATGAAATAAAGCCACATAGGTGGCCTTTCCAATTACTTGAATAATTAAATTCAAATGAGGATATTTCATTTAAAGAACTAAATAATTATTTAATTCCTTTTTGATGTGTTTTAGCTAAAAGGGGTGGAATTAATTTAATTAAAGCACTAGGACTTTGTAATTAAATTAATCAATCATAGGGTTTATTTAGCTAATAAATGTCGATATTTAGGAATTAAATATAGTATGTAAGATTAATGCAAATTTAGGGTTTTCTACATTTGACACTAGGTCGAGTAAAGTCAATTAGGAGACATAATTGCCTAGTACAATAGGACTTTGATGATGTAGAAATTTGAAGGAATGAACCAAAATTGGTTAGGATCACAAGATGCCAATTTTGGGGTATTACATTTTTCCCCTCTTTGAATTGATGTGCGAGAAATGCATTGATTCAAAGAATAGTCTGATGTGATAATTGATGAGGTTTCAGGATTATCTCTAGAATGAAGCTTAATCCCCAGAAGTTGAGGTTAGAATGCCAAGACACCGATTAGATCGAATTGCAAAACCATCTCCAAAATGAAGCATGATTCTCTGAAGCCTAAGTTAGATTTCAAAGACATCGATCGGATTACCACTTTTAGATAAGACTATCCCTAGAACGATGCTCAATCTTTAGGAGTCAGGGTTAGATTGCCCCAATACCCATTGATTAAATGATAACTGATGTAGATTTCATGATTATCTCCAAAATGAAGCTTAGTCCTCCGAGACCTGGGTTAGATTTCCAAGATAACAATCAAGAAGAGTTTTTGAGAGCCATCTCTTGAATGAAGATTGACTTTCAGGGATCAAGGTTAGATTGCCCCAATACCTAATCGATTTCAAGAACCATCTCCAGAATGAAGCTTGATCCTTGAGGATCTGAGTTAGATTGCTTAGATACCTAAAAGATAGATGACAAGATGTGAGGCCCAAAGATTCCCTAGTGATGAGATGCCCTGAGGGATGAGGAGTTTTGATTTAGATCAGATTGGTTTGAGATTGATTCGATAAGATTCAATGATGCACTCATCCTGCCCCCTTGGGAGCGAAATTGAAAGATGACATGTCATAAAGATGATTGATAGAAAAAGGTTGCAAATAGAGATAAAATTAGAGATCGAGAAGAACTCAGAACAAATTATAGGAGAATCAAGAAGATGCAGAAGCAATCCAGAGCAATTTGGAGGTCTTATTGACCAATTTTGACTGTGGTTGACCAGAGTTGACTTTTGATGAAAAATATGGAGTCGATAAAATGATAATGAGATGAGATTCTGACAAGAAAACACCACTAGAAGGTCGATTGCACAAGCGTCTGATCATGTTGATCCTAGAAATTTAAAACATGATTTTGAGCTATCTAGGAGTGTCAAATTTCAATTTTGATCCCAAAAATGGATTCAGAGCGGTCAATTTAGCTAAGGGAAAAGTTTTCACGCAAAACAAAGTAGTTTTGAAAATTAGGTCAAAACCTATATAAGGCCCGGAGGGGTCATTTTCAATTCATTATTCACTTTTATCTTTTAGTGATTTTGAGAACTTTGAGTGAGATGGAGAACATGCCGGTGATATTGCATCAATTTGAGTGCTCCCATTGTCATAGCTGGCTAGTGGAGTATGACCCACCTATGAGTAGTCAAAAACTTATCTTGCATTTCAATTTTTAACGCTTTGTAGGGTAGATTTGGATGAATTTAGGGAAAATTTAGGAATTTGTTCATCAAATTTTGCATGAGGAAATAGTTTCTTTGCATGGACCTAGAGCACATCTCGCATGAGGTTTGACCCAAAGAGGGCTTCCTCACATGGGGCACCTCCGCGGGCTCACATGAGGTGTGCATCGATGCCATGCAAGAAACCACCCTCAGTGATGATTTCTTGTGCGAACTGAGATAAGGTCTCGCGCAACAACCAAATCTTGCATGAGGATCCTACTTCATGGCATGGGAAACTGCTACAGATTTTGAAAAGTTAAGCCCAAGTTTGCATAAAATTTTCCAAGTAGGGCGCTTGAGAGGCATGCTTAGGATAAGCGCATAGTTTTAATTTTTTTTTACTTTGAGAAACATCATGATTGAGATACTGATCGAGTGTTGTCACTTGCATTCAAGGTTGACCTCCCAGACATCGTATTTTGGTCCCACCACCTAGTCATTGGGGAGATAGTGCAGTGTCTAGATGACGCGGAGGGCACACATATCGACGGATTAGGATTGGCCTTTCTACGTGATATACCCAACATCCAGGTGAATCATAGTCTACTAGGTGCATTGGTCAAGCGTTTCCACTCGGAGATGAACACTTTCCACTTGCCAAAGGGGGAGATGACAATCACCCCAAAGGAAATTTATAGGATCTTGAGAGTACCATTCCATGACCCATGCATAGAGTACAATGTGCAGTCGAGAGCGGGCACTTTGGCACTGAGGGCCATATTTCAAGATGAGCTGGTGATGGGTCAGGCCATCTCATGGGAGGAGTTGGTCAACTGGTATGGAGTAGGGCATAGATTAGTAGTTGTACTAGTAGCATTTCTAGGCTGCTATCTCATGCCAGATCGAGGACAACATAGACTCGAGTGCGGCTAGGGGTGCATGTTATAGAGGATGTTAGATCGGCTAGCAGTGAGATTTGGATGGGGCCAGTGCATGCTGGCATAGATGTACCATGAGATGCATGAGATTATGTATTGGGATACGTGGAGCATGGCCGTAAGAGTTTTTGTGTTATAGATATGGGCCTAGGAGAATCTCCCCATATGTAGGCTATTTTTTCATGATACGAGGTAGCCTTTGGAGCCTTATATATATAGGTACGGAGGCCCCATGACTCAGCCAACACTGGGTGAGATAGAGCAATGGTGGGCGTAGATAGATGACATGGTGGCAGTTGTATGGTGACCATGGGTAGTGACAAATGTCTTTGATGACTCCAGGCATGAGCTTCCCTATATGTTTTGTTCATGTCCTTTGATTGGCCACATCATCAGCATCATCGAGAGATTCCCTCTATCACAGGTTCTAAGGTAGTTCGGGAGGCCACAAGATATCTCACAGGAGTACTACACACATGCCCACTTTTCCAATGAGGTGAAGAAGCGTTGATAGGCGAGGTTAGATTAGGGTAGGTGCATGATTAAGGCATGAGTACCACCAACTTGGTGGGATTATCTGGTAGGTGTGACTGATGTAGGGATGACACAGTGTATAGGGATCATCTATTAGCACACCCATATCCTCATTTCATAGATCCTGTTGGCATGGGCCAGCAGGCACAATAGGTTGTGCAGCCACCACCATAGCAATAATAGGTAGCATAGTAGATACCATAGGCACCACCATGATAGCAGTAGGTACAAAAGTAGCAGCAGGTACAATATTAGGTTTCTAGGTGGAGGACTGGGAAGAATCCCATTCCTCCTAGGCAGATGGGTAATGATGCTGGGGTAGATGGTAGCAGGGGACAGGAGAGGTCCACTAGGAAGAGGATGGGTGACACAACAAAACAATAGTCTCCTGACAAGGAGACATGGGCCAAGGATGAGATGATGTAGGATCGGGCTGCATAGGGTCCACCTCCCAGAGATCAGGTTGTACATCTGTAGGATATGCTGTGGAGGACCAGGGATAGATTGAGACAGGCTCAGTGGGAGCTGATGGACCGAGATATACATGTCACTATTTGGGATACCTAGATAGAAAAGAGGGATTGGGAGATCAGAGGGCTACGAGATGATCTGGTGAGGGCATAGGTAGCAACATGATATGAGGCTACCTAGGCATCTTATTATTATGCAACATATATATGTGCAGTGCCAGAGGTAGCAGATCAGGTTCAACAATTTTCAAAGTATGCCAGAGCACCAGCAGTTCCATAGGGACCTCTACCATAGGGACCTCCTCCACAAGGAGATATGCCACCTCCTCCACCTCCTCTAGGTGGTGATGGCTAGGGCTAGATGATGAGATAGATTTGATGTATTTTAGCCCATTTTTGATAGATTGTGCTCAAGTAGCACCATTGTTTTGTACATTGACATTGATCAACACACACACACACACACACACACACACACACACACACATATATATATGAGCTCATCTTTTTGGTATCATTGTACATGTCATTTATTGCTTTCATCTTGATACTTTACGAGATGTTTTTTATATGATTAGATGAGTAGATATGTGGTTTCTTTATGAATATGCAAATGTATGTGCACATGTTTTATTGGTATATATGTATGCAATGTGAAATGCAATGATAGATAAATGAAATATATGATTTGATTTATGCTTATGATGGATGCACATGGATGCACTTTGTGAATGCAATGGAAATGTAATGTATATGGTACTAATCATCTCTTGTAGGATATTACAATATATGATAGGTACTAACCAAAAGAATGTTGTGAAGATCGAGAGTGAGGATCAGACACTTGTGCAACCAAGATGAACTTGGGACATAAGGTGAGAACCCTCAGTGAATAAATTTGAAAGAGGACAATGAAGTGAGCATCAAAACATGGTCGCTATGCAAGTTTAGAATGAAAATGCAAGCCTAGGCTAGATGCAATCCCTAGGACTTGGTTGTTGGACCCATTAGATAATTATCATCATAGAGTTTTTAGTATCAAATGATCATAGGATGTCATACAACCCTCACCAAAATTGCAATCATGAGAATATGAATATGACATTAGTCTTAGATTTGTTAGAATGAGGTGTAAGCATTAAGGCACAAGAAGCCAGAATGACCTAAACACCTATTCCCTTTTGATTTAGCAAGTTAACATAAGCATCAAAGAACAATTGCTAGAATGACCTGAATGTTGCTTGCGTACAAACACACCAGACACGTGAGAGTTCATTCTTTTACTAAGTGAATGATAAGAATACCAAAGGTTCTCATAGTGACCCTTATGTTCACTTCGCAGGATGAGCATTTGTAATTTCATTTGTAACAGAAAGAAGTCACTCAAACAAGCAAGGAAAAGAACCAACCATACCAAAGTTTCCATATAAAAGGAGTCAAGGTACACATGGCCATCCAACATGAGATGAAGGCTCTCAGAGTGGACACCCCTCTTATATGGATCTTTTGGATCATTGGAACTAAACCAGCAAACAAAAAGCAATGAAAAGATCATGCCCCTAGTCTTCGCTTCTCTCGATCAAGATAGACATCTTAGAGTTGCTCGAGGAGGAATGATACACAAAAGAACAAGCACACAAAAGGAAAAGCTCAAAAAATCTCAGAGAGTCATAAGTCTAGTTTTAGTTTCAGTTTAAGTAGATTGATGTTGGATTGAAAGGGTACAATGCGATAAGTCTCAACAGGATGGCGAGAGTAGGTAGACGCAACGAGAGATAGTCTCAAGGAGAAATTAGAGTTCTAAATGAAGTATCAATAGGTGGATGCAATGAGAATCACTGGTGACTAATACAAGGAAGATCCTCAAGGAGAGAGATCTAAGAGCAAATGAAACATTAGCAAGCAGATGCAGTGACAACCACTAGTGACTGATGTACAAGGGATCCTCAAGAAGAGAGATCTAAGAAAAAGCTAGGTATCAATAGGAAGACATAGTGAGAACCTGATGTAGTAGCATCCTAGGTGTAAGAGCAATCTTGCATCACCCAAAAATATTTTTGTTTTTGTATTCAATAAGGGCTATCTTGTGCAAAGTTGCTATTTATGGAAACTTGCTATTTTTAGTAAGTTGGTCATACGATCTTAGAATGTTCTAACTTTACATGTGGAGGTTCATCTTAGTCATATCAGCTTGCCAGTAAAGTTTCATGGCTAGATTAGGTCTAGTTTTGAAGATATTGAAGATTTTCGGTATTGGCAGCAGGGTACAGAAACTTTGAACTTAGTTTTGAAGGCTTTAGAGGCCCTGAATGAGGTCAAAAATTTGGGTGACAGGTGCTTACATGAGTCAAGCCTATAGAGAACTTTGTGGCCTTTTTGAAATGGGGTTATAATAGTCAATCAGGTTAACTGGTGATGACTTATGGTCTCCGGAAGTCAGGTCACCTGAAATGGCAGAAATTAATTTTCCTTCAAAATTTTTGTTCAAGTTTCAAAAGTTATTTTGAGCTGACTTTGATGTAATAAATTGAAAAATAAAATAATTCTAAGTTTGGTCGGCCCTAAGGGCTAAATTTTTGGAACCTTCTCAGGCGGTGGAAAATGCCTATATAAAGAAGGCCCGTAGTGTTGTCTAGGGAAGTTCTGGGTAGTAGATCTGGGTATTGATTTGAGGCTTTGTCCTATAGAATATTGTAAGGGAATGCCCATGTAGCTTTGCATATTGTAATTTTGAAAGTTTGTAATTCCACATTTATGGAGATAATAAGAAGCCAATTTTCTATTCTTGCATATTGTTGTTGTTTCTCTATTTCTGTTATGTGTTTTTGGTATTAAGGGGAGCACCCTTCATCAAGTGGTATCAGAGCAGGAGTTTTTGAGTGTGTAAACAGATCACCGATTGTGAGGTAGTTTGCACTAGGATTGTGGGTTAGGGTTTCTATGTAAACAGATCACTGACTGTGAGGTAGTTTGCACCAGGACCGTGGTTAGGGTTTTAGCACACATCATGAAATGCCTCCATGAAGGGAATGTGGTGGAAGAGCTGGTGTTGTAACACCTAAGGTTAGAGTACTCCAGAGACAAGTGCAAGCATTGCAAGAAGAGATTCGCAGAGGAATGAATCTTAATGTCAGAGATGAAAGTGAGGATGAAGCTAAAGAAGGAAATGATGATCAAGAAGAAGAAGAAAGTGAAATTTTGAATCGAGAAGAAGAAAGCCTTTTCCATGCCATTTCCAAGATTAAAAAAAGACCTAAGATCAAGGTTTTGACATTTTTTGGAAATCTTAACCCAGAAGAATTGATCGACTAGATCAATGAATGTGAAGAATATTTTTAGTATGAATATATTGAGGATCCTGATAGGGTCAAATTTGTGAAGGCCAGACTGAAAGGTCATGTGAAGATCTGGTGGCAAGAGATTCAATTGGAGAAAAATAGAAGAGGGAAAGATAAAATCACAAGATGGGATCGGATGGTGGATAAATTGAAGCGACAGTTCATCCCTGTTGATTATGAGCTTGACCTACTAAAGAAAATGCAAAGTTTGAAGCAAGTGGGACAATTTGTTCAGGAGTATACAGAGGAGTTCTATCGAATCCTCATTAGAACAGGCCATGTGGAAGCTAATAAGGAGAAAGTTTCTCATTACCTTAATGGGTTAAGGCCAAGCATTCAGGAGGAGCTGAATCTGGTTTGAATGAATAGTATTGAAGAGGCATACCAATTTTCCCTAAAAGTGGAGGGAAAGCTAAACAAGAAGTTTGAGAGCAGACAAAATGGAAGAGGTCAGGGTGGAGGATTTGGTGGACGGTCATATGGAGGCTGAAATGAAGATTCAAAAAAGAAGGATGAGGCCAGTAGCAGTCAAAATCAGAACCACTGGTGACTGATGCAAGGGAAATCCTCTAAAAATGATAGGACAATGCCCCTTAGACTAGGAAGGTGGCACCAAGTGTGACCAGTTTCAATCCATGTATAGTCGAGCGTAATCTCAAAGATAACTGAGAGCAAGTGCATGAGCTAGGAAACTAAAGAAGGAAAGCAAGAAAGAAAACTAAAGCAGGAAAACAAGGAGCAGTTGTACAGAGCCAAGTGGTGCTGAAATAGGTATAGCTTTGGGAAACAAGAAGTGCCTGTTTAGTAGGTTTTCACCATCTTGGCAGATATTCTATTTTTGCTACCATGACACCTATTTTCTAGGTTCTCATCAATGGCACACTTTTTTCTTTTTCAATTTTTTTTGTATTTTTTGAATTTTTGATTTTTTTGGTTTTTTGGTTTTTTGGTTTTTTGAATTTTTTGTATTTTATTTATTTTTTTGTATTTTTTTTATTTTTAATTTTTTTTGGTATTATCAAAGTGCCTATTTACTAGGTTTTCACCAAGATAATAGATGTATCAAAGCACCTGTTTACCAGGTTTTCACCAAGATGATCATTTTTTTAGGACATTTTGCAATTTTTAGAATTTTTTCAGAATAGAGTATGTACAGGAGCATGCAGAAGATGTCTCAGCTATAGAACCGCTTTAGGTGCAGAGTGTTGATCGACTCTTTGAGCTGTTCTCCTCTAGTAGTAGAAAGTTGATAAGAACTAGACCCAAATGCTGCACTGATAACATACAGACCAAGCCAATTTGGTTCAAACTTTCCCTTCTAGATTCACTGCTATTGATTCTTGGGATTCTCTCTCAGGATGAGATCACCCACTTGGAATTCCCTTGGTCTTACTTTCTTATTGTAGCTCTTAGACATCCTTTTCTGATATGCTCTAAGATAATCAAACACCACTTGCCAACATTCATCCAGTAACTCTAGCTCTTGCAACTGAGATATTTTAATGTCTTCATTAGTAATGAGGCCCTTCAGAGAGCCTCACAATGTAGGAATCTCGACCTCAACATGAAACATAGCATTTATGCTATAAAATAAGGCAAAGGGTGTGGCCCTTGTTGGTGTTTGAATGCTTGTTCTATAGGTCCATAAAGTCAGATTATTCTGGAGGTGCCAATCTCTACCAGATTTGTGAACCATGAGGTGTAGGATTTTGAGAATCATCTTATTGGATGATTTTGCCTATCCATTACCCTGGGGGTAATAGATGGAAGAATAGTGTTGAATGATTTTAAACTTAGTGCACAATTCCTTTAGATCCTTGTTCTTGAACTGCCCCCCATTGTCAGTGATTATTGAGGAGGGTACACCATACCTACAGATGATAAGTATAAACCTGGCTACAGATTTTCCATTAGCTATGGTCAGAGGTACTACCTCAACCCATTTAGTAAAATAATCTATAGTAGTGATAATTAATTTGTTTCCTCTAGAGGAAGACAGATGAATTAGACCCACCAAATCAAAGGCCCATTGCTAAAATGACCAGAAACTAATGAAGGGAATGAGCTCCTTGGCAGGAGCGTGAATTAGATTTCCATGGAGCTAACACTGTTTGCAAGATTTGGCATATTGTGTAGCTTCCTTTTCCATATCTGGCCAATAGTAACCAACTCTAATAAGCTTACGAGCCAATGTCAGGTTGCTTGAATGAGAACCAAAGATGCCTTCATGTACCTCAGCTAACACACATTTGGATGCATCAGGCTCTAAACACATAAGGAGGGTACCGTCTAGACCTCACCTATACAATTCATTAGCTACACTGACATAGCGTGAAGTACTATGAATTAGGTGACATTTTTCATTCCGGGTGTAGGTGTTTGGAATAATCTGGTCCTAGAGGTAGGAGTAGATATGACGGTAGCAGGATGAATCATGTCCAATGACTGAACATATCATCCTAGATTCAAGGGTATTGTAGGTTAGGTAGCGTAATGTTTCCACTAGGAATTCATGTCAGAAGTAATTTTTTGGCATCTGTAACATAGAGGCAAGAGTAGCCATTGCATTAGCTACTTTATTATATTCTCTCAAAATCTGCTGGAAAGTGATATGTGCAAAGTATTTTCTTAGATCATCGACCATCCATTTATAAGGCACCAACTTTTCATCCTTTGTCTGATAGATGTCATTGACCTGATTGATGACCAATTGTGAGTCTGCAAAGACTTTAAGTTCATCTACTCTCCATTCTATGGCTATCTTCATGCCATTGATTAGGGCTTCACACTTAGCAATGTTATTTCTACAAGGAAGCAACATTTTGTATGCCTTTTGTAAAGAGTACCTTTGTGGTGTGATGAATAATATTCTGACACCTGACCCCTACTGGGTGAAAGATCCATCAAAGAACATATTCCATGTTTGATGTGTAAGAAACATTATGGACTCATCTGGAAATTCAATGTTTAGTGGTTGATGATCCTTGAGAGGAGCTTCTGCCAACTGATGTACAATTGCTTGTCCTTTGATGGCCTTTCTCTCTACATACTTGATGTCAAACTCACTGAGTATCATGACCCTCTTTGCCAGTCTACTTGTGAGGGTAGCTTTATTGAGTAGATACTTTAATGGATCAATTTTAGTAATGAGTCTTGTGGTGTGAGAAAGCATGTAGTGTCATAGTTTTTGTGAAGCAAATACCACTTCTAGACAAGCATTCTCAATGACTAAATAATTTTCTTTGTATGAAACCAGTGTTCTAATGATGTAATGAATTGCTCGTTCCTTTTTATTCTGGTCTTCTTGAGACAACGGGGCACCTAGAGATGTATCTATAGCTAAGATATAAAGGATGAGTGGCTTCCCATGAATAGGAGGCATCAATACTGGTGGATTTGCAAGATATTGCTTGATCTATGTGATCCCTCTATCATAGTCTTCATTCCACTCATAAGTCACACCTTTATGTAAAGTCTTGGTGAAGGGCTATGACTTATCGACCAGTTGAGCAATGAAGTGCTGAATGGATTGTAGTCTACCCTAAAGTCCTCTCATTTGAATGATGTTCTTTGGTGGAGGCATGTCCATGATAGCTTGAACTTTCTCAGGATCTACCTCTATGCCTTTAGCAGATATGATGTAACCCAATAGCTTGCCAGAAGTGACACCAAATGCATACTTTTTTGGGTTGAGTCTCAGAATGAATTGTTCCATTCGATCTAGTATAGGACCTAAATCTGTAAGATGTGCTTTCCATTTCATGCTCTTAGCCAAAGTGTCATCTACATAATCTTCCATTGTTTTTTGCATCATGTCATGAAAAATAGTGCTAACAACCCTTTGATATGTTGCTCCAACATTTTTAAGTTCGAAGAGCATGACATTCCAACACAAAGTTCCCCAAGCACAAGTGAAGGCTATCTTTTCTTGGTCTTCTGGCATGATATTTATCTGATTGTAACTAGAGTAACCATCCATTAGAGAGTACATTTCATAGCCAGCTATCATATCCACAATCATGTCAATATTGGGTAAGGGGAAATCATCTTTAGGACATGCTTTATTTAGGTCTTGGAAATATATGTAGACTCGAATAGATTTATCATGCTTAGAAACTGGAAAAATATTGGAAATCCATTCTGCGTAGTCAATGGCTCTGATGAAACCAGATTTGAGAAGTTTTTTTAACTCCATCTTGACTAAGAGTGCCACATGTGGATGCATCTTATGAAGCTTTTGTTTAATAGGCTTAACACCTAGTGCAATAGATAGGTGATGCATGATCAGATTAGGATCTAGCCCAGGCATATCAGAGTAAGTCCATGCAAAATTGATTTTCTTGCTTTGAAAGAAATTGGTGAACTCTTCTTTCTCTTTTGTAGATAGTGATTGTGCCAAATGAATAATATGAGGTGCAGCTTCCGTACCCAAGCTCACTGGTTGGGATGGTTCAATCAACACTGATGATCTTTCTTGAAAATGACTTGGAAGCGTATCAAGTATCTCATTCTTGGGCACCTCGGAGAGGTTTTCACCCTTAGATACGTCTTTTATTTTTAATTTTTTCGGCTCTAACACTGCCACAATGTGGTTTTCACCATCAGAGCATCGATTCTTTTTTCTTTTAATTTTGTGACTAAGATACTTGATATCAGCTTTAGTCATGTTGACACTGTCTTCATTGGTGGAGAACATTACAGGTTCGACAACGTTGATATAATAGGCAAGAGTGTAGTCATTCTGGAGCATAAGGACTTCACTAGATGGGGAGGGAGATTTCCAGTTGATGAGCTTAGGATGGTGGAGTGAAAGAGAAGTGGTGAGTTCAAGTGCATTCATATCATAGCCATCGAAAGCATAGATGAGTAAGTCAAGACCTAGAGAAATCTCATCCAGAGGTGTGTTCAAGTACCTTTGAGACCTCACGTTAGAAGTAGAGGGTATGTTAACATTAGTGGAATCACATTTGGTTGTCCTAACACTAGACCCTTCACCTACTTTGAGAAGGTTTTCATACACATGAACAACATCTATATCTTTATTAAAAGTTCCATCAAAAAAGGAATCAAACTCATACTCATGCGAGTCAGTGATGCTTGATATAGGAATTCCATCAACACTTGCTATACTGTCTGACTCATTTTCATCTCTTGTAGTATTTTTCTAGTCTTGTTCTTTCTTAAACTACTCTTGAAAGGATGGTGGCATGTACAACTCACCTGCATAATTAGGATCAGTAGTTTGGATTTCTATCAACCGCTCGTATGTCAATGGGGTGGCCAAGGTGGTGTCATCAAAATCAATGTCAGTCTCTACCATACTAACACATGGTACAAAATCATTTGGTTCTGCAAGGAATGTAGCAAGATCAGGACAGATAGGATAGGGAAAGATATCCTTGTCAGAGCTGTCCTTTGGATATGCAATTGTGGTTATAGTGTCTTCAAGTTCTGGCTAGAATTCTAGTTCTGGTATAAATTTGTTAGTCCCTAAATGAAATGGGATTTTCTTGAAGCCTATACCTATGATATCTTTGGTTCAATGACTTGTGGCTTCAATTGGTTCAAGAAAACCATTATCATTCACCCCTATAGGGCCACTCCCTTTATAGCCAAAGTGCTTCATGATTTTGAAAGCTTCACTATATGGTTATTGTTCTAAGTCATGAGCATGAGTGATTTGTTTAGATGTGTCTTTCCCCTTATAAATCCAAGCTATAATAGCTCTTTCCTCATCCTCATCTTATAGTGGCCTTATGGCTTTTTACAAAGGCACCATCATAGACTATTTGAGGAGAATTGGCAAAGGGTTTATTTCTCTCAGAGGGTCTCCTGTAGGAATGCAGAGATGGAGAAAAAGATGCTAATGATAACATGGGTTCAATATGATACCCCCCATGCATGTATATTTGAGCTTCAGAGTCTGTTCCATTTCATTGAGTTTGGCATCAAAGAATTTAGTAGACTCTCTATTGGTTGGGACAAAATTGTCAGTAGATTATGCGAGTGTATTGCAAGAATAGTTCATATTGGCAGGTATTGTTACTTTTGCTCTATGGAATGGAAACTTGATACATTGGTGATATGTAGATGGAACCACCCACATTTCATGAATCCATGGTCTTCCCAATAGTATGTTGTATGCAAGAGGAATATCTAGAACTTGACAGATGACATCTCTCACAATAGGTCCAACTCAGATTGGTAGGACAACCAGACCTTTGGATTTTTGTTCCTCTTCATCATATGCCTTGATGGTGATTTTCTTGTAGGCATCTATGTAGTCTTCATCATAGCCTAATTGGGTGAGGATCTTAGCAGAGAAGATATTAAGGCCAACACCATTGTCGATGAGGATGCGGTGGACATGCTTTGGGCCTATCATGACTTCAATATGTAGTGGGGCATTGTGCAGATGGCTTAGCGAATGGTCATCTTCTTCAGAGAAAGATAGATAATGAGGTGAGGTTAGGTGACCCACCATAGATTGAAATTGGTCAAGATCCAAATCTTTTGGGACATTTGCCTCAACGAGGGCTTTATCAAGAATCTGCCTATGAGTAGGCAAGATCTTCAATAGCTCAAAGATAGTGATCTGAGAATTGGTACATTGCAACTAGTCTAGGATGTTGTAATTAGTAGTGCTAGGCATGGGGACTAATTTTGAGTTCTTGTTGGTGGGGCCAACAATAGCTTTATCCATAGGTTGTTTTAGTGTGGATGTACAGAAGGGTTGGGACCCTTAATGGTGATCTTTGCATGAGATTGGGTAACAAAGTTCACACAATCCTGAGGTTGTTCTAGTTTGGAAGAATGAGACATAGGGCCTCGCAAGACAAATGGAGTCTTAGGCTTAGGAGCATCCTCACTCCCTTTGATAGTGATCACATCACAATATTTGACCTCAACAGGTTCAACCATATTAATGACATTATCATTTGTAGTGTATGTGTAGTTAACCTTGGCATTGGCATTCTTGGTCTTGGAAGATTCACCCTTCTCGTGAGGAGGAAATGGGTCTTTGAATGCTTGATGATCTAAGTTCTTATTATGACCACTCACAACAATATCCCCATTATTGATGAAATCTTAGATCTTATGTCTAAGCTGAATGTAGCCAGAAGTCTTATGACCCTTTTTTTGGTGATAATCATAGTATGCGATTTCATTCCACCAAGAAGGTCACTGTTATGGATCATAGGGACATAAATTTTCCAGAGGAGCGAGTATTTGGTTTTGCACAAGAGTCTTGTAAACCACATCAAGGGGTTCTCCCAAAGAAGTAAACTCATGCTTGGGTTGAGAGGCCCAAGGTTTGATTATGGAAAATCTCAAAGGTGGCTGAGCATCTGTCGTAGCCTTTTCAATGGCTTTGGCCACCTGTAAATTGGAGGTAAGGTTGAAAATAGACTTTGAAGGTTTTAGGGTCACATTGTCAACAACTACATCATTTACAACATATTTGTTTTTATTGAAAAACTTGCCTTTGTCTTTGTTCGAGGAGGAAGACCCTTGTTTGTTATCCTTGTTCAAAGTCAACTCTCCTTTCTTGACCATAAATGCTTCTATGCTCATAGCTTGTTTAATTATATTATCAAAAGTTAGAGGACCTTGCAACTGTACTTGATACCCAAAATTAGGGACAAGATTATCTAAAAAGATATCGAGCTTTTTAGACTCACATAGTTTGCGAGGATATTTTGTACAAATTTGTCTCCATCTCTGGAGAAATGCCAAGAAAGGTTCCCCTTGTCACTGTTTCAGGTTACAAAGATCTCAGATATTGACTGGATGCTAGATATTGTGTGAATAGTGCTGGAGGAACAAATTGGCAATCTCGTCAAAAGTTTTGATACCAGTGGGTAGTCGAGAGAACCACTCCATAGCTGACCCACTCAAGCTATGCAAAAAGAGATGCATGAGGTAAGTTTGATCATGTATGAACTCCATGGATAGAGCACCAAACTCTCTCAAATGATCCTAGGGATCAATAGTACCCAGATATTTATCATATTTGGGAAGTTCTACACCTTTGGGAAAAGGTGGTATGCGAAGAATTTTATCGAAGGTGAAAGGACATATGTTTTCCACTATGAACTATTGTGCTAGTTTATCCCTATCCTTCACAAGCTGACTGATTTGGTCTTGCATGTCTCGAACCATCATTTGTAGCTGCTCCTCATCTTTGACCACAAGTGTCTCTACTTTGAAATCTGGGGGTAACTTGGCTCCTTGTTTAGCCAGTTCTAGAAAGTATTTCTCCTTCTCTTCTACAAGGAGAGTTTCCATCATCTTGAGAAGACTTTTATTGGCCTTTGTGACATCTATGTCATTTTGTGTTATCTCCTCATCATCATTACTAAGAATTTTAAAAATTCTTGGGGATTGATATAAATGCTATTCATTTTGAGATTGATCATGACACTGGTCATTTTGAGAGTGATCATGACATTGATCATTTCGAGATTGATCATGGCTTTGATCATTTTGAGGTCAATAGTGGTATTGGTCATTTTGAGATTGGTCACAACTTTTGTTGTATTTAGCCTCTTAGAATTGGAATGGGTCTCCCATCTTGTCCATGTGTGAGTGTGCAATGTGCACAGACTTAGTACGAGTGTGTGTAGTATTTTGGGAGGTCATGGCAATAGGGTTGAAAGGGTCGATAGGATCAAAAGGGTCGATAGGGTTGATAGAGTCGATAGGGTTGATATGGTCAATAGGGCCAAGTTAAAATGGTGAACTTTTAGAGTTTTGTTGGTCTAGGAACAATGGGTTATGCTGTTCTTGAAACAATAAGTCAGGCTGTGTTTGAAACAAAAAATTATAACGCTTCTGGAATACTGGGTTCCGATTCAGACTGATATCTATGCAGAATGAATATCTGATGCGAGGTTGACTGGTAGGAGATGAGGATCAAGATGGGCTCTCTTTTGAAGTATGTGGTGAGGATGAACGTGAGGATCCCTCACAACACTTAGATTGCATGACGGGTTTAGAATGACCTCTTCCTTGATTGCAAGATCTACCTCTACCTTGTCCAGTACCACATATGGGGAAGACATTGCCACTTCTAGTTGTAACAGTCATAGAAAAAGATTAAGTTATGAGGGAGGACTTAGGATTATGCTTAGAACTCTATCTCTGGGATAGAAAAAATATGATAAAAGTGAGATGCACCCAGCACAAATCATCAAGAGTAAGGCTAGAACAACCAAGACATGACTATCATGTCACAAGGTACAAGAACATAGTAGGAAAGGACAAACAACAAAGAGATAATGTGAGTTTAAGAAATAATCATTTGGTTCTCGACTTGAGACACCTAGTTTTAGGCAATGGACAATAGGAGAATAGGCAGACAGACCCTAGACAAGAGCCAAATCAGATAGAAAGTTGGCCAGTCAACAATAATTAGCTCATTGTTTTGAAAATCAAAGGACAATCTCACATGAAGAAATGAAATCTCACACAAGGAAATGATGTACTATGCATGAAGATGTGCCATCTTGCATGAGGAAATGCATAGGAAACTAAAATCTCACGCAGGAAAAGACCAAAGTTTTATAGTCTGACATAGTTTTCGAGACAAAATCAGATTTCAAGACACATCATGAATTGTTCTCTGGTAGAATTTCTAGTTTTTGAACTGATTTAAGATAGTTTGAATCAACAAATCTCATTTTGGATGTTGAAACCAATTGTTTACAAGCATAAAGTTTGGACTAAGCAATAGTGACACAATCAGTAGTCGCAAACAGTTCTACCGAGGACAAAGCAACTTAGAAGAATCATGGGAGTCTTTGACAAGTTTGATCATGTTGGATAGTTTAAGACTCAAAACAAACACTTAGTTTTCCCTACAAAGAAACTAGTAGAGAAGACAAAATTTGTGCCTCACAACTTATGTGCATGCGTTCACCTCACACAGCCATGTCACCCCCTAGAGAGAGCCTGTGTTTTTGGTGTTTCCAAGGACTCAATAATATATGTTCAAAGGTTACCCTTGAATCAGGGGCCAGTGTCATAGACCACCTTTGAATTTCTAGGTGCATGCCTATGGTGAGAATCTAGGGGAGAGATTCTTCCCCCTCCCTACGCAAAGATTATGTCTCCTTTCAGAGGTGATTTGGGTAGGAAACTAACTATGAGAGTGTTTAATAGGATTTTGTTCACACTAACCTTTGATGCCCCCGATACAGGGCTAGGGCCTTATAGCCACACCAACACCTGAAAGTCATACACCTCTGCAAGAAGGGCTAGGAGAGGTGCCACTCAGTACAACAGACAGAGCTTTCTCAAGATGATAGTCATGAATCAAGAGAAAGAAGTTAACATGGCTTTGGAGTCTTTAGACTCAACAAAGATACTTTATTATAGTGATGTGGAATCACTAGCAATATGTGTGTACTCACTTGGGTCATTCCCAGAGGTTCAACTTGCGATAGGCCCTCTAAAGGTGACATGGACTTTGGCTTGGATCCAAGGGTCAAATTTTTGATTCTCTCAAGGAGATAAGAGCATACTTCTCTACCTATTCACCTTATCCAAACACACCAGACATGTCTATCATCAAGCTAACTCCTCTTCAACCAATCCACAAGATTTTTCATTTTTGGTTCTCTCAAAGAGAGAAGAGCATAATCCCCTAACAAATGGACGTGCTAAAGATTTGTTACCTTTCCTTGCTTCCCCAAGTATCTATCATGCTAGAAAAATCTGGGTCTTGGATTCATCCATGGGTATCACTTCCATGTAATGAAGATCCTCTTACCCTATCTTGTTATCAAGACCCTTAAGAAATCTTCACAAGGCCCTAATTAAACTATGTGAATAAAGCAATAAACAAACACAATGTTTTTGAGATAGCTTTGACAAACATCTCGCAAGCAAACTGTCAATAAGTTATGTCTTTGTCAAACATCCTTCAACCCACTATTATGCTATGTTAGGAAAATAGAGATATGAAAATCACAAGTAACAAATGTTTGAAAATAGTAACAGGAAATTGCAGAAACTAAAAAATTTAAAATTTTGATATCAGGGCTCGTGCGAGGAAATGCACAGTCCCATGTGAGAAAACACCTTTTTCGCACGAGGAAATGCCAGAGACAAAAAAACTTCACGCAACATAGTGAGAAAGCTCGCACAAGATTCTGTACATAGTTGTATGACCGTACAGACATAGCATTAAATTTTTGTCAAAATTTTTTTGATAATGAGGCCAAAAATGAATTTTCTACCCCACGGTGGGTGCCAAAATGTTTACAACTGAATGTGGACCTCTAATTCAGCTATAGACTTCAACACGGTCATTTCTCATTAGCCAATTATGAAAATGAATGTGAATTACTCATTTCACACACATACATGAATTAACTTGTTGCCTCCTATTTAGGTGAAGTTTTGAATATCTCTCAGAATTGAGAGCCCAAATACCATAGACCAAGCTCTAAAATGGAGGATTTAATGCATAAGAGATGATTTCAAATGAAATTAAGCTAAGATGATAGTGAAAATTAAGCTACAAACTTGTAAGAAAGTGAATCTAATAGTAATAAAAGAAAACTAAACTAAGAACACATGCATCATTAATCTAAGAAATGAAATGCAAACTCTAATTATGCAATATAGAAATAGGTTAATATGCAAGAGTGCGACAATAATTCAATAGAATTTCAATGCTCAAAAATTTCCTCCTCAAATGAGGAATGAGAGGGTTCTAATATAGAGAAACTCGGGTGGAGATTGAAGAGTTTCTTGCAAAGAAATGATCAACCCTTCGTCTCCTTGGTGGGAGGTGAAACAAATTGGAGATATTATTTAATAAAATAAAGCCACATGGGTGGCCTTTCCAATTACTTGAATAATTAAATTCAAATGAGGATATTTCATTTAAAGAACTAAATAATTATTTAATTCTTTTTTGATGTGTTTTAGCTAAAAGGGGTGGAATTAATTTAATTAAAGCACTAGGACTTTGTAATTAAATTGATCAACCATAGGGTTTATTTAGCTAATAAATGTCGATATTTAGGACTTAAATATAGTATGTAAGATTAATGAAAATTTAGGGTTTTTTGCATTTGACACTAGGTCGAGTAAAGTCAATTAGGAGACAAAATTTCCTAGTACAATAGGACTTTGATGATGTAGAAATTTGAAGGAATGCACCAAAATTGGTTAGGATCACAAGATGCCAATTTTGGGGTATTACATATAACACCACTTCAAGTTGTACCTTAAACTAATGAAATAATTTTCTCTCTCACATATCCTTCTCCATAAATTTTATCTTTGTCTCAAACATTCCAAACAAGCACAAAATATCCATACAGATCTATAGATCTAAACTTGAACAATGACTAAATACACTTTTATCTACTCATTGAGAATTCAAATTTAAGTTAGAAAGGAGTTTCAATTTATAGAGTTGTCAAAGATAAACTCAAAAAATAATAGAAATCAATTCAATGACCAATGAGACCAAAAGATGCATCATTATATAAATTTAGAGCCACTCCACATAATAAATCAAAATTCAAGTAGGTTGTTGTTGGGTTGTAGGGTTGAAGCCTATTTGGTTTACTGATCTACTTGTATTCTTCTCAAATTTTCCTATTGAGGTGGGATCCTCTTCTATCAAGGTGGAAAGGAGTAGTGTTGGTGAGAAGATGCTACAAGAATCACTCGTTAGAAACTCTTGGATGATTCAAGATGCAATTTTAAAACCCATATTAAATATCTCTCTCTCTCTCTCCCTTTGTGTGTGTGTGTGTGTTGTGTATATATATATATATATATATATATATATATATATATATATATATATATATATATATATATATATATATATATATATATATATATATATATAGTTAGACTATGGATTTGCATGCTTTGGGAGCCTTAGGAAGATCCAAAAGGCTTCAAGTGCCTTGCTGAAACCCCTTTTAGTGTTTTTGATGGTGCAACATCGACATATTGGCTTTGTTCTAGTTTATGATGTTATTTTTTGTGTTTAGTTTTGTTGGGTTGTATGTTCTTTGTTTTGATGCAAAAGGGATTATGGCCCTTCCAAAATCCCTTCTTCTTCCATCTAGATTGTTTGACTCTAGATTTTAAGGATTTAGGAGCGTTAGGGATTCCCAAAAGGCTTTGGGTGCCTTTTTGAAACATATTTTAGTATTGTTGCTAGTGTAGCATTGTCAAGCCTGGCTTTGGCCTAGTTTTTTGTACTATTTTTTGTGTTCTATTCTATTGTGCTAAAATATTTTCTCACTTTAAAAGATATCAGGGCCATTTCAATCCCTATTGACCTAATACAAAACATTCAAGTAGGAAAATATAAGAGTAGACATCATATATCTTCAATTCTACCATAATACACAACACAATCAAGCCAACCATCCTATGTCATGATGAGGAACAAGGAATTCTATGCTTTCAAAAAAATAAACTTTTGTACTTTCTATTGCACAAAACTCTACTACTAGGAAATTAGCTTTATTGTCTCTTCAAACATTCAACATATCATATTTAATGAGGTAACAAAAAAGATACCATATATTACAATTGAACTTCTTTAAAATTTATAGTATATCTAGTAGTTCCCCTCTCATACCTGGTATGACCTTCAAAAATTAACTATAAATGAAGAAAAATGACAATCCTAACATACAAGGCTTCAATTTTTATTCTAATTAAATTGATGGAAGAAAATTAATCCACCCCAAAACTTTTGAAGACCATTTTTTTCAATCAATTCAAAATTAGTAGTGTGGCCTAGATAGACTTGACTTTCCAGAGATCCAACTTTTAGCTACATAACCAAACATTCTCTAGTCTAAAAGTTGCACTTCAACAATCATAGATTATAGTAAATATTTTTTTTTAATGTGGAACCCCGTGTCCTTCAAAAACTTCTTCTATCCACCATGCAATATGAAACTTGTTGGAAAGTGATGTTCTTAGAGTGACATGGAGCACTTGAGGGTTGTCATTTATGGCAACACATCTGATATGATGATCACTTGGAGTTAAGTATAGTTTTGGAGATGCAGTCTTGAAAATGACTAAGTATAGAAATAGAAGCATAGAGTACATCAGTACTGCTTTGGACATCGAAGATAGTATATGATAGACAATGACTTGTGAGCTTAGAGGAAGACATTTTGGGATATGTATGACCTTCAGTTAAGTTCTCTTGTGTTTTGGTATTGTTATCAGTGAGTTACAGTGATTTGCAGATATGCAAAGACAAAGGAATAATGAAACAGAGCATATGAACAGTCACGATGATTAAGGGAGTATAAGATGGAATAAAAATGTGCTAAGATAGATTAAGATTGTGGATTACATATACTTTGGTAATCTAAGATCACTGACTTAGTATTTACTCTTTGCATTATTATTTGTTCTATTTTTTATTTTATTTGAGAGCCAACTGAATGATAGAATACATACATATATATGAAGAACTTTTTGTAAAGAGAAGATGTGATAGAGAGACATAGATATTAGAGATGATTGATGGAAGATGTGAGATCAAAGGTTGATAGATGTTATTGTGAACTACAATTTAAACTATCAAATCATAGCAGATGCTTGTTTATGTTCATCATTGAGAACACTTTGTAACAAAAGTATTGGTTGTAAGATCTGTAAGCTCAGTACACCCCTAACAAGGTTTTGTATACCTTTAACAGGGTTGATATTCCTTTAATAAGGAAATGTACTATGTAATATTCATCTCCTAATAGGGATAGGTCTTCTAACAGAGATATTATAATTTAGTGCATGCTTGTGGATACCATCCCCATCGGGGTTTTCTCTTGGCCAGGGTTTCCTCAACAACAAATAATGGTGTTATGAGTTATGTGTTATTTTCTTATGTAATTTTCATTTCTGCAATCTTATGGTTTATTTACAATTGGTTTAAGTTCAATTTAAAGTTTTTTAATACTGATTCACCCCCCCTCTTAGTATTACTCAATCTTAACACAACTCTATAAACAATCTAATATTGGAAAGACTTCCATGATCGTGTTGCAATGATACCAAATGAAGGTGGGGAAGTGAGAACATGATCAAACCATTGTTGTAGATTAATAAAATAGAGAAATCGATATGTAATTGATTTGATTGGGATAGTCTTACATTATTATTATTTTTTTTTCTTTGCTCGATAATAGTGATATTTTTATTAATATTAAAGGGATTATAGATATAGATTTACATAATATATTGACTTCATTGTCCATCCTATGCAAGTCCTAACTACCTATCCTTTATGGAAAAACTTATAAAATATTCCCTATACACTTTAGAGCCCCCCATACATCATATTATAAAATATATATATATAAAGCCATATCCCTTTCAAGGCCACATATCAACATTTTTGCACAACATTTATAAAATAACCACTTAGCCACGAGCCAAGAAAGTCATCGTTGAAACTTCATAGTTTAACCATCATGATAATCTATTTCCATTTGAAACTAATCCATAAGGCACTTACTAATACGAACATTAACATCTGACCTTTCCATTTTGCCAAAACCTTCACCATATTCAAACCATTACCCTAAAAAACCAAAAAACATTTCTAGTGTCACTCCATCCATCTTTACAAGCTCTGGAAATGATTTCTTCTACTCCTTGTTCACATCCAATGTAAAAATATAACTAGGAATGCACTAACCACTTCAAATGTCACCGCTTCATGTGCTCAAATGACCTACTTCAATTTACACCATGCCATAGCAATGTCGGCTTTATAAGACCTTTTATCAACCTTCCCCACCATCGAATAAATGGGACTAAACTAAACAAATTTTCATCTTCCTCATCTTTGAAACACACCAAAATATCAAACCCCACCCCAAGAATCACCTACTCCAGGATAGAGTCCAATCCATCCAATAGTTCTCCATCAAATAAAGTAGTCACTACCCATTTAACCATTGAAGTGTCTTCTTCAATTTTAAGCCCCTAGGTGATGATAATTGATATTATATCTATATTATCCCTCCATTTACACTTCCTTTCCATAAATTGCTTCTCTATGAGCACATACATAGTGTCAATGATTGCCTCATCCTTGTATTTCAAGATGTGTTGCAGTCTCTCTATTTTCATTGGCCCTTTAAAAAATTTCTATTGTTTCTCTCTGTTAATAGAAAAGGTTGCCTCCATCTTCCTTCACACCTAACTAAAACCCACCTTCACTCCTTTTCTTTGTTCACATAGAGAAAAAGATGGCTTCAAAATCAATCCTTAAATCTTTAAAACAAATAGAAGGCACACATTTGTGTGAATAGAAATGATGTCCAAATTAATTTCACTCTAAAAAAATGACTCCAAATCGTTCTTCTGTATATTGCCTTGATTAAAATACATCCACCACCTCTTCACACAGTCAAATAAGCCAGGAAACTTATGTTTAAAATGGTAGACTTTATTTAAATGATATAATTAGCCACCAAACATATTTTATCATTATTTATGGATTCATAAATAATTTTTTTTCCATAACCATCAATTTAATATGGAAGGAAGAGATCATAGGTATGAGCATCAAATATTTAACACCATGTGTCTCAAGTACTCCAACCATTTTTCATTCTCCCCTCAAAAGGACAATTCCCATTTCGATAGCTTATCAACTTCTATATTACCTTCTCTCTTAACATGACTAGTCTTAAACTCATCAAATAAATCTAACATCTCCCAAATTGCACTAAGGAGATTTTGCAAATGTTAGGCCTCTGTTTGTCTCTTTTGGATTACATGTACTATGATATAGGAATCACCTTCTAGGTGCAGCTTATTCACATTTAGAAGGTTACCCAATCTAAGAGAAAGTAAGGCTTCTTTAGCCTCCACCATATGTTCTTCCCCTCTGTCAATTTTTGCCCTCCAAATGCCAATGTGTTCCCCATCCAATCACATACAATATGGACCCTACTCATGTTATCCCTAAGTTTCCCCTTGCATCCTAATAAAAAATGATTTTAGTTGATCCATCTTTATAAAATTCCCACATAACATCCTTCCCCTTCTGTCCTGAGACACAACTACCTTTGACATTATTTCTAAATCTTATCTTTATTCTTGGCCATTCTGCTTGAATATACTTATCATCCATAGTGTAAAGAATAGTAGGAATTACGTGATAGGTTGTAGCTCCAACCAATTCCTCAATCAAATTATTTATTCTCAATTTGATTCACTCTAGAGGTTCCAACTTATCTTGGAAAATCCTATGATTGTTCTCTTTCCATATCTCCCAGATCACAATTAATGGATTGATATTCTACACACTGGATATCATTGAGCTTCTTTTGGAAAATGGCTAGCTAACAAAAACCTTTTTCACTATATTCAAGAAGGGCCCAAACCATCCCAATTTATAAGACCTCAATATCTCTCAACTTTCCTTATAAAAATTGTATTGTAATAATAAATGATCAACATCCTCCTCTTCTTCACTACACATCACACACTTAGTAGGCCCAATGAAACCATATTTTTTCCTCCTTTATCCTATTAATATCCTCCATTTAATGGCCAACCAATCAAAAGATCCTACTTTAGGGAGACAATCCTGTCCCCAACATAGTTTTGTTGGCCAGCCCATCAACTCGTTCACTCTATCCATGACCTCATATCCCAGCTTAATAGAATATTGCTTGCTCTTTGTAGCATGCCATATTAATCTATCCTCATAGCTTGTCAAACTAATCCCCCTATTTTTAAATAAGGACTTGATTAACCCTACCTAGTGATCTGAGAGTCCCATATTTTCTACACCCTCCCATCCCCATTACTGCCCAAATTGGGTTTGTTTAAGTTCCAAATAATCACAGACTCTTTCACCCCATCTAACTGAGAAAAAATTCTTCACATCATGATACTTAGACATATCTTTAGTAGTCAGAAGACCATTCCACGACTCATTCCAAAATGAAGTTGTCCTCCTATTTTTGACCAGCCAAGTCAAATGGTCATTAATAACCTTTCTACATTCAATGATGAAATTCAAAATCACAGATCCTTTGGAGGATCTCTAATCGTAAGAATTCTCTACATATCCTTTAAGTCCAGATATTTAGCCTTTAGAACTTTGACCCAAAGAAAATCTAGATTAGTGTAAATACTCCATACTATTTTAGTTCCTAGCTCAATATTCATGATATACCAATTTCTAATACCCGCACCCCCACACACCTTTTCCTTACAAATTTTATCCTAGGCCAATAAGGGAACCTTATCCTCCTCATTAGCACCATTCTATAAAAACTTTCACATTCTTTTCTCAATAAACCTCAACACCTTCATATGAATCTTAAGACAACTCATAGAGTAAATTGGGATAGTAGAAATGACATATTGCAATGTAATAATTGTACTCGCCGATATCAACCATTTACTCTTCCAACCTTACATCCTTTTAAAATAACTATCAGTCAAATCCTTCCAAAGGATTGTCTTGTACACCCCCCCAAATAGCAGAATACCAATATATTTACCTAATAACTTCCCCATTCTAATTCCTAGGATCCTAAAAATGTCTCTCTATTTGTGGAAATTAGTATTGAAAAAAAACATTTCATACTTATGCCAATTAATACTTTATCTTGAAGTAACAATATCTGTCAATGGTAGATTTATTGACTCTAGCCTCATGTAAAGAGGCCTCACCCATCAAATATACATCACCAAAAAATTATAGATGGGATAAAGGATCAATATCTTCCACCACTCGGATGCCTTTCCACTATCCATCAATCCTTCTTCTAGATATAAGCCTTCCAAAAACCTCAACCATGATGATAAATAAGAAAGGAGAAATCAGGTCCCCTTGCCTTAAACCTTCATTCAATTCAAAGAAGCCTTGTAGGCTTCCATTCACTAACACTGAGAACCTTGGTGTAGTGATATAACTCTCAATCTATTTAACCCGTCCACCACAAAAGATAAACCTCTCCAAGATCTTCAACAAGAATTCATGATTCACATTATCATATGCTTTCTTAATATCAAGCTTAATTATCATTTTCTCCATTTTAGTTGTCCCAACAAAATGAATAGCTTCATGTGCTATGATCACCCCTTCAAAGATTGATCTATTTGGTGAAAAAACACTTTTTCAATGGAGATAATATAATTTAGCACTATTTTAAGCCTATTGGAAATCACCTTAGTAATAACTTTGTAAATAGTATTGCATAAAGATATCGGTCTATAATCCTCAAAAGACATTCTATCCTCTTTTTGGGGAATTAAGAGAATAAAAGTGTTATTGAGATCATTCAAAATGAAACAACTAGCTCTTGATTCCTCAACAACCTCCCAGATGGGTGGTCCCACAATAGTGAGTCCCACATTTTGGCCAACTTTGACACAGATATCAACATTCTGAGAAAAATCTTCAATTTTGAACACCTATTGCCACAAAACTATTAGGAATTTGAAGATGATGTAAACTAGAGTCTTTTAGAATTTTCTTTCAAGTTTCTAAATATATTTAAAAAAAAAATTAAAATTCATTAAAATTCATTTTTCCTTTTCCTTTGAAAAGTGGTTTGCGTGAAAAAACTATGTTTTTAAGGAGTTATTGTCACTTGGATCAGCATAACTTTTTTAAAAAATATGATAATGATGTAATTCTTTCGAGATTATATTTGTAACTTCAATATCTAAAGGATGAAATTGGTTTTATTCATTTTGGGTCAATATTTCATAGTTTATTAAGTTCTAAAGTGACAATAACTGTAATTTAGACATAAGGTCACTTGGATCGCTCTAACTTGATCTATGTATATCAAAATTTATTTTTTATTTTTTTCATAGAAAGGTAACACAAATATGCTTTTCCTACATATTTTTTTGTAGTTTTTTTTTTAATAATTTACTATTTTTCCTGAAGTCTTGAAGAGACAGGTTGTTGAATGACCAAACAACCTATGTTTAGTTAAAGTAATATTTAAAAGTGATAATGAACTCAATATGTATTAAAATTATATTTGTTAGAAAGCTTGTTCTGAATAGCATCATTTGATATCGCATGTTTGAAAAAACCATCTCATTTGGTCCTTGTTCTAGGCCTCGAAAGACCATTTTTTTGAAGTTCACTTATTTTCTTAGGGCAAAATTTTAGTTTTGGGGTCTTCACGCGAAGACCCTTGAGGGTCTTCATGTGAAGACCCTTCATACAAAGCCTCTCAAGTGAAAAGTCCAGCAAAAAACACCCCACCGGTTTTTTTTTTGGGTACTTCGAGCGAAGTCAGCTAGTGAGTTTATTTTGTAATTTTTTTTTAGAATGGTATAAAATTAAAACATTTTGTTTCTATTTTATACTGAATTACAATTAATAAATTTGCATTTTCTATTATTGAAGGCATTTTTTGGAGGAGGATTGCTATTTCTATTTTTTCAAAGGCATAATTTTGGAGAGAAATATTAGATTAAAGTATTTTTTGAAGAAGAGAATTTTTATTGACGATTTTGTGGAAGACATTTTTTGGAGCTCGAAGAAATGGGGAACAAGAAGGGAAGACAAAGTAAATCTTATAGAAAAAGGTCACCCGATACTGAACAAAAAAATCATGAAGCTGTATTTACATATTATCATAAAACTAAAGAAGCTGAAAGACAAGTTGAAGTAGGAGGGTCAAGTAAAGTAGAAGAATTGCAGATTGAAGAAGGGTTAGGATCACTCCCTATGGAAGCTCAAACAATTGGTGTTGGAGAAGGGTCAAGATCACATGCTCCTACTAGTATGGATGAAATTTTAAATTTAGTTCAAACTGTAAATAGAAATATTAATTATAGAAACTTAGATCATTTACTTACAATGGATGTGGAGAATTTGAGATCACTTGCTAATGTTCAACCCTTAAGTCTTGCTAAGAAGAGATCAATGAATATGATAGAAAGATAAATATTGGTTAAATTTGATAATTTTGAAACAATTGAACAAGCTCAATTTCTTTCACTTGTACTTATAAAAAAAATTTAGAAGGGGCATTAAAATTATTTGGTATAGACACAACATCAAAGAAGAGAAAAGTTGTTGACATGCAAACTGATATGATTGAAAATCTTAGGAAAGGTTTGAACCATCTAAGGAAGTGATCTCAAACTACAACATTTGGGGTCAAATTTCGATGCCAATTTACGACACCACTACAATTTGTGTTTTTTTTTTGTATATTTTTTTTCAAGTGCCCCCGACGGTGTCGTAATAGCGACGCTATCATCATAATTGTGACACCCATTTGGTTATAAACAAAAAAAAAACAAAAAGAAAGTGTCATTTGTAATTTGTGAATTCGAAGAGCTATTGTGAAGATGACACTGCAATTTTGTGTGGCGAGAAGAGGGCATTTGAGTTTGGCATGCGCGAAGAGGCTGACACTGTGTGGGAAGAGGGCACTGGCACTCAAGGTAGGAATTTGAGCTTTGTCTTCTCATTAAATAAATTTTAGTGTCATTGTTTACATCTTAATTAGCATTTGGAATGCTCAATGACCCGTGAGCTTTGAGAGCTATTACCTTCAAGGCATTGTGTGAAGTGTTTGATCTCTCTTTATTTGTTTTGTTGTTGATATTCACTATGTGGTACTCCCTGTTTATGATCATTTCATGAGGAAATGTCTTGATGACTCATGGGATTCAAGCTAGGGCATCATACATAGTTCATGAGCTCATTGTTTAATACTAGCATTGTTTACATATTATCATTTGGAATGCATGATGACCTGCGAGCTTTGAGAGCTAGGGCATCACTTCTATTACCGTCAAGGAATTGTGTAAAGTTTTTGATCTCTCTTTATTTGTTTTGCTGTTGATATTCACTATGTGGCACTCCCCGTTTATGATCATTTCATGAGGAAATGTCTTGATGGCTTGCGGGCTGCAAGCTAGGGCATCATACATAGTTCATGAGCTCACTGTTTAATACTGGCATTGTTTACATCTTATCATTTGGAATGCTTGATGACCTATGAGCTTTGAGAGCTAGGGAATCGATTCTATTACCTTCAAGGCATTGTGTGAAGTGTTTGATCTCTCTTTATTTGTTTTTCTATTGATATTCACTATGTGGTACTCCCCATTTATGATCATTTCATGAGGAAATGTCTTGATGGCTCGTGGGCTGTAAGCTAGGGCATCATACATTGTGTATGAGCTCACTAGTTAATACTGGCATTGTTTACATCTTTTCATTTGGAATGCTTGATGACCCACAAGCTTTGAGAGCTAGGGCATCATTGCTATTACCTTCAAGGCATTGTGTAAAGTGTTTGATCTCTCTTTATTTATTTTGATGTTGATATTCACTATGTGGTACTCCCCGCTTATGATCATTTGATGAGGAAATGTCTTGATGGCTCATGGGTTGTAAGCTAGGGCATCATACATTGTTCATGAGCTCATTATTTAATACTGGCATTGTTTACATCTTTTCATTTGGAATGCTTGATGACCTACAAGCTTTGAGAGCTAGGGCATCATTTCTATTACCTTCAAGGCATTGTGTGAAGTATTTGATCTCTCTTTATTTGTTTTTTTGTTGATATTCACTATGTGGTACTCCCCGTTTATGATCATTTCATGAGGAAATGTCTTGATGGCTTGCGGGCTGCAAGCTAGGGCATCATACATTGTTCATGAGCTCACTGTTTAATATCTGGCATCATGCAAACATACATTAATACACTTACTATTTTGAATTTGAGCTCGGGCATCATGTAATGTTATTATTGTCATTGCATGCTTGTTTCTATTGTGCACCATATATTATTTTATACACTATTTATTTCATTGAGACCGTGAGCTCGACATTTGTAATGTATCTTCTGTTATTGGATCAATGCTACCATGTTGTTGAGTCTATGTATGGCTTGAATATGCACATGAATAATTGTAGATGTGGATCAGTAATATGTTTCTAGGCATTGCTTAGATCCTTTGGATCTAACCCCATATTTTCCTTACTTGTAGATTTTGGATCATATAAGAGCATACTGGATTGAACCTCGGGTCAACACTTCATTACTTCAGGCAATGTTTGGTACCTTCATTATTATGTTCATCCACTTATTTATGTTTGCATTCATTCATATTCTTCTAAAAGTTGGCTATTAGTGACCATATAGGACCATTCTTGATGTTTTTGGGTCATTTGATGAAAATATGTAAATAGGGACATTAATAATAAAATAGGGATATCTTAATAGGGATATATTAAGATTAATATCATAAGTAAAAACATTACATAGTGGCATTCAGATTAAGTACAATATGAATTCAAATGCCTTTAATTATGATACACTTTTGAAATTATCACTCATTGGTCATTAGACAATTCAAGATATAAGTATCAAAATATAAACTATTGCAAAAGGAAGAAACATATATGTATCTATCATCATTTAATACAAAATATAAAAGTATCCCATAGACACATAGTTTATATTATAACAACCATCCTCTAATCCCATGGTGTACTAGTCTCAAGGTAAGAACAATTTACTTAAGCCATCATATAAGTATCATCCTATTTGAAACTTGTAACACCTAATTCTATCCTAGACTCCAAATTTGGTCCTAAGGCTTATTAGGCCTTTTCAGACTGATTACACATTCACCATTCTTATTGCATGAAATGACCTCATAGGCCATTATAGGTACCAAAATCCTCCAGTTGATGTCTTTGGATGTCTTTATAATCTTTGATGGCTCCAAGTTTGTCTTCATAGGTATTTGGGTTTCTTTGTGTCTTCTCATTAAGTGTTGGCATTAAAATATATCACTCCTCCTATTATATAATGTATATGCATAGTTGTTTAAAATGCCAAATTTGTTGCTCTTAAATATTATTACCATTTCACTCAAATTTATGACATTAAAGCCAAGCCCAAAATGTATACATACGTGTAAGTATAGGAGAAGCTGAATTTTGCAATTATTGAAAAAATAAAAATACCAACAATAGCTTACAAGAAACTATACTTGTGCTTACCACACCATACCTCAGCATCATAATGCTTATCATTTTCAAGCTTCAGTGAAGCTTCATACCACACAACATCTGCAAATTTGTATGGAACACTAATTTAGGCTAGAGGTAAACTACATGTGTCATGTAAACAACATGGTTGAATGCAATCTCTTTTGCATGTTTTCAAGAGTTTTCCCACCAATACAAGCGTAAATAACACTTTGAACGTAATCTATGAACACTGCGTGGTATGAAATTTTGCTGAAGCTTGAAATATATCACTCCTCATGTTATTGTCAAAATTAAATTCAAATATTTCTCAAAACATTTATTCTTGTAGACTTAAGATATCCTTATCTCAATAACAAAACAATCTTGCATAATAGATTTTGAATCACATTAACACACACCCATATTATTTTGTAGCATAGTTCATTTGAAGTGTATGGCTTGACTATGCACATGCATAATTGTAGATGAGGATCAGTAATAGGGTGCCAGGCATTGCTTAGATCCTTTGGATCTAACCCCATCTTTTCCTTCGTTGAAAGTTTTGGATCATACAAGAGCATACTAGATTGAAGCCTTGGTCAACACTTCATTACTTCAGGCAATGTTTGGTACCTTCATTATTTATGTTCATCCACTTATGTATGTTTGTATTCATTCATATTCTTCTGAAAGTTAATCTTTATGAGCTCAAATTCAAAATTGTATGTGTGTTATTTTATTACTGATGTCCCTATTTGATCTAATAGCATCAATATAACAAACATAGCACCGACCAATCAAATAGGGACATGAGGTGCTCAAATAGTGAGCTCATAAAACAATATATTTAGTCTTAATAAAATCTTATAAAACAATATATATTGTGTTAAGTGTTTGATCTCTCTTTATTTGTTTTGGTGTTGATATTCACTATGTGGTACACCCCGTTTATGATCATTTCATGAGGAAATATCTTGATGGATCATGGGCTGCAAGCTAGCGCATCATACATTGTTCATGAGCTCATTGTTTAATACTGGCATTGTTTACATCTTTTCATTTGGAATGCTTGATGATCTGCGAGCTTTGAGAGCTAGGGCATCATTTCTATTACCTTCAAAGCATTGTGTGAAGTGTTTGATCTCTCTTTATTAAGACAAAGTATTTTGGGTTAGTTTTATGTTGTTTTATAAGATTTTATTAAGACTAAATATATGATGTAAACTCATAGTTATACTTGATATATATACTTCAAAGGAGGAATTATGAAATATAGTTGTAGGTAGTTATCTCTTCTATAATGATGGAGGAGTGAAAGGTAATGATCAATGAGGTTTCTACTATTAGATCATACATTAAAACACTTACTATTTTGAATTTGAGCTCAGACATCATGCAATGTTATTGTTGTCATTGCATGCTTGCTACTATTGTGCACCATATATTGTTTTATACACTGTTTATTTCATTGAGACTGTGAGCTTGGTTTTTCTTTCAGAAGGGTATGGCTTGACAATGCACATGCATAATTGTAGATGAGGATTAGTAATAGGATGCCATTCATTGCTTAGATATTTTTTATCTAATCTCCATCTCTCTTTTCTTTGCAGGTTCTGGATCACACAGGGGCACACTAGATTCATACCCAGGCAAAAAATTCATCACTTCAAGCAATGTATGACACCCTTATTATTTATGTTCATCCTATTATGTATGCCTATACTCTTGCATTGTCTTTTGAAAGTTATTTTCCTTGTATAGTATATACAAGTTATTTTTCATATATATACATGTAATCTTTAGATGCAAAAATTTCTTTATTAAAAAATAATCTTACATTTAAAATCTAAGAATTATCTAGTCTATTATGACTCAACTAATACATACTAGTTAAAATAGACCTAGATAAGGGTCATCTACATTAATGCAATTGCATTAAAACCTTTTCCCATCTGGGTTTGAAACCATTCATAATCAATGGTAGGACTTAGAGAAGATAAATTGGTTTCAAATGCCTACTGCAACCTTTCCAAGAGATAGAGTGATTTTATCTCATTTGTAATTTTAAACCTATGGTGTTTATTTTCGGTTTTTTTTCTCATATTTCTCTCAATATTTTGAGTGAAAACATATTTCACTCGATTTGTGTCATCTCAATTTTGCAATCTAATCATGATGTTATCATGATAGCAATCCCAAACCCCCCCTCAAACAATTGATTATAACAAGAACTTTGTGAACACATGTCTATTAGGACCCATATATAGATAGAGTTAGAATTCAAAGAGAAATCACTCTTATCAATTAAATACAAACAAAATATGTATAATGGGATATATTTTACAAAAGTTCAATGAATATAAGGAAATCAACAACTTACTTGCATACGAGGTCCCCACCTCCTTCTAACACATGCTTTAGCTGCACTTACTCTCTAATCTCATTCTTCAACTTTTGTTTGTATATATTTCTCATCATGATTTCCACCTTTTGACAAGATACTACCATAGCCACATCCATGAATATTTTTATCCTGGATTTTGAAACAAAATACAAATAATAAATTTTAACAAAGGATATAATTAAAAATTCATAACACCTTGAGGTAATATATGGACCCTTAACATAATAGAGTTATTTGAAAACTATTTGAGTCCATCATGTGTACATTTTGTATATGTTTGGGGAACACCAAGCATTAAATCAGTAAAGGTTCAAACTTTAGACAACATTATCAAGAAATTTGCTAAACATTGATTGAAAACAAATAAGTCTTCATTTATGATACTAATAGATGACTGTGAAATTTTAACTACTTGAAACTATGCTTAGTTGGTCCAACAAATTAGAAAATTTCAGCATGCTCCAACAATTTGGAAGAGCTATATGGTATTTCCATAATATACATTTTTTTTCAATGGCATATCCAGAAAGAATTTCTATAAATTAAGAAAATATAAAAGATGTGATTCTTCAAATGTGCTACATAAATAACAAAAATAAATATAGAAAGGACCAAAGAATTTACTTTCAAACTAGAAAAATAACTATCTAGATTAATTTCATTCTGAAAAATCCCACACACAAATAACAATGCCCTTCCAATGAGACATGAGAAATAAAAGTCTATATCTTAAAGCAGACTGAAAGTCTGAAATAAAATATATGGACAAAGCATTCAACTTAGCTTGTATGGTAATTTTATATGAACAAATGCATCTCATAATAAAATGTAAATGTAAGCTTCTAACAAAACTTCTAGAATCTTGTTTTTTGGGCTTGAGATTTACTATTTATTCAAATCAAAAACATAAATTCTCATCCTCTTTCACATTATCTAACAGCATCAAAAGCATAGCTGAAAAAACTTAAGCTGTTTATTAGAAAAAACCTGTGGTTGCTGCAGATAGATTCTAGCAGGAAAAAGCTCGAGTAGAGTTCTGGAAGATTTTTAACTTTCTGCCTTAATATCTTCTATCCAAGACATAAAGTTATCCTGACATTTGACATGGCATAAAAATATTTCTTAGCATAATGTAGAAGAGTACATTAAAGCTCCAAGTTGCAAGAGTTATTCAAAACATGAATTCGAGAAACTATAAAGAAATTATACCAAGAATGGCAAGTCTAGAAGAGGTGCAAGACTATTGCCAAATTTTGAAGTTGAATAACTACCAAAACTTCACTGCAAATTTTCCATGTGATATGATTAGAAATGAAAGTCTTGTTTTAAGTTGTCATATATTGTTCAAAAGTTTTTTAAAAATGGCCATATAGACTATCAAATTCTAGGCTTGTCTCACATTGGAAAAAAACAACTTTAGATAGTTGAAACATTGCGCCTTACACTTGAAGACAAATTTCAACTTGCAACCAATATTTTCATTTAGAAGGCTCTAAAAATCTTGTATCAAGCTCAAGAATCTAATGGCTCTAAAACCCTGATATTTATAGATCTACATATCATTTATTATGAAATAGTAGCATACTACTTTGGGAGGGCTTTCTAGTATTTTTCCTGCAAACTCTGCCTAAACTTTGCAGAAAGGGGATTAGCTTGCAGCTCGCAAGCCATCAAGATATTTCCTCATGAAATGATCATAAAAGGGGAGTAACACATAGTGAATATCAAAAACAAAACAAATAAAGAGAGATCAAACACTTCACATGATATATGTTGTTTTATAAGATTTTATTAAGACTAAATATATTGTTTTATGAGCTCACTGTTTGAGCACCTCATGTCTCTATTTGATTGGTCAGTGCTCTATTTGTTATATTGATGCTATTAGATCAAATAGGGACATCAAATAGGGACATGATACATTGTTCATGAGCTCACTATTTAATATTGGCATTGTTTACATCTTTTCATTTGGAATGCTTGATGACCTGCAAGCTTTGAAAGCTAGGGAATCATTTCTATTACCTTCAAGGCATTGTGTGAAGTGTTTGATCTCTTTTTATTTGTTTTGGTGTTGATATTCACTATGTGCTACTCCTTGTTTATGATCATTTCAAGAGGAAATGTCTTGATGGATCGTAGGCTGCAAGCTAGGGCATCATACATTGTTCATGAGCTCACTGTCTAATACTGGCATTGTTCATGAGCTCACTGTCTAATACTGGCATTGTTCATGAGCTCACTATTTAATATCTGGCTAGGCCATGTAAATGATACCTAGGCAACCCAATCAGCCCAACAAAATGTGTCATGTCTATCTTTGTCAAATACACTCATTCACTATTTTGTTCTTGTTCTTCACACAAATATTGCATCAAAAGTAATTGTAAACAATAATTCAAAGAAAAAAGAAACAACTACAATAGATCAGACCCTAAAAGAATACAGTCAACCACAATAGATCACAATCTCAATGAAATAAAGAATGTATAAAACAATATATGGTGCACAACAGCAGCAAGCATGCAATGTCAACAATAACATTGCATGATGCCGAAGCTCAAATTCAAAACAATAAGTGTGTTAATGTATGATCTAATAGCAACAACCTCATTGATCATTACCTTTCACTCCTCCATCATTATAGAGGAGATAACTATTGTTGAAGGGTGCTCCCCTTACACAAATACATAACAGAAACAGAGAAACAACAACAATTTGCGAGAACAGAAAATGGGCTTCTTATTATCTCCACAAATTTGGAATTACAAATTTTTAGAATTACAATATGCAAAGCCACATGGGCATTTCCTTTACAATATTCTGTAGGACAAAGCCTCGAATCATTACCTAGATCTACCTAGAACTATCCCAACTGCCTAAGATAACACTACAACCTTCCTTATATAGGCAATTTTCCACCACCTGGGAAGGTTCCAAAATTTTAGCCAATAAGGCCGACCAAACTTAGAATTATTTTATTTTTCATTTTATTACATCATAGTCGGCTCAAAACAACTTTTGAAACCCAAACATAAATTTTGAAGGAAATTTATTTTCTGCCATTTCAGGTGGCCCAACTTTCGGAGACCATAAGTCATCACCCGTTGACCTGATTGACTATTATGACCCCATTTCAGAAAGGGCATGAAGCGCTCTACAACAATTAAATAAGAAAGCTTCATTTAGTTGAAGATTCGACCTCATTCGGGGCCTCTAAAGCCTTCAAAACTGAGTTTAAAGTTTTTGTACCCTATTTCCAATACCGAAAATTTTCAATATCTTCAAAACTAGACTTGATCCGACAATGAAACTTTACAGGTAGGCTGATATGACTAAGATGAACCTCCACATGTGAAATTAGAACATTTCAAGATCATATGACCAACTTACTAAAAATAGCAAGTTTACATAAATAGCAGCTCTGCACAAGATAGCCCTTACTAAAAAAGAAACCAAAAATATTTTTGGGTGATGCAAAATTACTCTTACACACAGGATGCTCCTGCATCAACTACCTACAACTAGGGCATCATGCATTATTTATGAGCTCACTATTTGAGCACCTCATGTCCCTATTTGATTGGCCGATGCTCAAATTGTTAGCTCATAAATAATGCATGATGCCCTAGCTTGATGGCAATAACATGCTCATAAACAGTGTATAAGACAATAGATGGTGCACAACAACAACAAGCATGCAATGAGAGCAATAACATTGCATGATGCTCAAGCTAAAATTCCAAATAGTAAGTGCATTAAATGTCTTACTTATGTCCCTATTCAGTTTTAATTTTATAGTGAATTCATGATTTATAATTCAGTTGTAGCAGCTCAATGTGTTTGAACTCAATAATACCCCTTACTTGGTTTCCTACAAAGCTTTTGGCGAAATTTGTTAGAAAATGAGAAGCTATGAGAAGGTGACATGAAGCTAATGAAAGGAGGCATCTCCAATTTGTTTTGCAAATAGACACATTAAGGATCATGTTAGGTAATACAAGGGAATTTGATCAAAATAGGGAGACAATCGCTAGATTGTTGTCTAGCTTTCAAAGAGAAGGTGATGACAAATGTTATTGTCCATGCAAGAGTTGTAATGGCTTAAAGACAAGAAGAATCAAAATCAAAATAGCAAAGAGACATTGTAGGGAGAATGGTCACATGGAAGGGGGGTTTGATTATAATCTAGTGGTAAGTTGTTTGTTATATTGTTTTCACAATTAATATACATATGAACCATGGAAGGAGGTTTGATTATCATCATTTTTATATAGGTCGATATCCCCAGTGTGAATATAGAGGAACATGGAGGTGTGAATATTGAAGTTGAAGATCATGATCCCTTGGAAGATGATGATCATGCACTAGAAAACACATTTGAAGATGATGGTATGAATGCATTGATCGTTGACACATTTTGTACTGGTGTTGTTGGTGCTACTACTATTGTTGATGAGGATGACATTGACAACATCTATGATATACCTCTACTTGAGAAGGTGGACACAACCCTTTACAAAGGCTCCCAATCTACTCTTCTTTTTGTTGTATTGTTGTTGCTGAATTTGAAGGTTATGAATGGTTTATCCAACATAGCAATGTCACGTATGCTAAGGTTTGTCATATATGTCATTATAGTCTATAAAAGGTGAATGAAACATGTACCATTAAGATTGTTTATAGTAATGACTTATATTATTTGTTGTAGATTGATAGGTGACTTTTTGTTACCACCATCAAATGTTCTCCCTCACACGTACCGAAAATTATGTGCCATTATGAAATTGAATAGTGGTAAAATGGCATCACCACTATTCGAATGTAAAGATGGATAGATGTGTGGGGGAAATATGAGATCTATTCCCAAATCCAAATTCTCAAAGGAGAGATCCAATTTGATCAACCAAGAGGTTAATGCACAATCAAATCAATCTATGAAGAATATGAAGAAGAGAGAAAAAATCAATATTTCCCTATAAAGGAGTTATGCTTGAAATCTGAAATAATTGAAATACAAATACTAACCTTGAATTAGGGCAGATCTAGAAAATGCTGGTTTTTGATGTCTGTGTATACTTTCAGGCAATTCTGCAACCTGTTTTGGACTAGAAATTTTGAGATGAAGAAAACCCAAAAATCCTTTTCCAAGATGAGCTCAGGTCGACTTTGACCCTCATAAAAGGTCAAAGGCTAGATTCTTTATTTGAAGGTCAATTCTGATTTTGTTCATAGATCCCAGAAGTTCATCGAAAAGGGTATCCAAATCTACTCTCAGAACCAAAATTCCACACCTGCACCTGCAAGAAAATGAGGGTTTTTGTTGTTTGTTTGAGGGGTTTGCCTTGGTCAAACCCTAGTTTGGAATCAACCTTAATATTGAAATTGAAATAGGAATGCTAGAAAGTAGTAGAAATGGATCTAACAATGAAGCTATGCAACTTGATAGATATGTAATTGTATTTTGAATGTAAACAAGTATATTGATATGAAAGCTTGAACATAACAATAGAAAATGTAAATCAAAACCATGAAAGTAAATAAAAAACCTCCATGATTGTATGATTGGAATCCACCTTGATAGAAGAATGAATGGATCTAGAAGATGAACAAAGGATCTTGAAGGAAGATCACACCATCATGATGGCTAGATCTAGGTTTTGAATGATGAATTTTGAATGCTTGAACCAAATTCTTTCAATGGCTTGAATGCTTGAATCCTTGATCTTCAATGGAGAACTTGGATGGAGAAGAGGACTTGAATGCTTGAATGAATGCTTACTTGATCACCTTGAGAGCTTGAGAGAGGAGATTGTAAACTTGATGCCTTGATCATGAGATTGCTTGGAAACTTGATTGAGAAAATGAGAGAGGAAGGCCTCCTTTTATAGTGAACTAGGGCACAATCCTCTAGAGGGGCCACCTTGGAGAATTAAATCCCAATTAGGTCCTAACCTTTAAAAAATATACCTATATTAAATGCAATTTAAGGATTTACCATTCTGAAACCCAAAATGGCCAACTCAGAGGTGGGAAAACAAATATCCCCGAAACCTAATACCCAGAAATCAAGGAATTTGGAAATTTGAAAGGGGGGGCAAAATTGAGCTTGTAACTGACCTAGTTAGGATCGAGCTTGATTCTAACCTAGTCAAGATCAAGCTCAATTCTGACCTAGTTAGGATCAAGCTCGATTCTGACCTGGTCAGGATCAACCTCGATTCTGACCTTGTGGGCCTAGATCCAGCCAGAATTAGGACAGGAGGTCCCGAGGATGCCCGGAGACCTAGAAATGATACTAGAAAGGGACAGAATGCCAAAGATAGGCATAAAATCCTATGATGATTGTGATGAAGGCAAGGAGGACCTATTTCTATGTCCTACCTAAAAAATAGAGCTTGTTAGTCCATTTTCCAGTCAGTGCAAAATTCTTTGAAAATGGCCTCTTTCCTTGCAAGTTTGCTTGAAATGTCTTCCCCTTATGTGCTTCATGTTGTCACCAAGCTTTGGTCAAATTTTTGCATGCTGAATCATTAAATCCAAAAAGATATTCAAAGTTTAAAGCCTGCTAGAAATTGTCAAATTTTGCCACAGTGTCAAAAACCCATAGTATTTTTAAAAATCCATGATGTTTTCAACCTTTTTGGCTTGCATAAAAACTCTATGTGTTTTCGGCTTCTTTGTTTGCCTTTCGGTCTGTCAGAAAAATCTATGTGTTTTCGATCTTTCACCGAAAACCTGCGTTGTTTTCGACCCTACATTATTTCTTTTCTGTCGGCTCTCCTTGTTCTATGTTTAACTACGCATGTCCGACCGTGTGGTGGGTCTAGCTTCTTCCCTATTAGCTGTCGCATGGCCGCATGTCAAACTTTTATGACATGCGATCATGTGACTACTAGCCATGTGGCTGTGTGGGTCCCATGTCCTGTGCAGTTGCCTAGCGGTCTTCTTTGCTAAGGGTGCAAGTGCGATGATGTGGGCCCAGTGTCGATGGGGGACAGATGGCATTTCCTTACAGGCTATTGCATGGACACATGTTAGACTTTTCTGACATGCGATCATGTGAAAACTTGCCATCTATCCACGTGGGTCCCGACTCTTCACGTTGGTGGTTGCTGTTTGGGCTGTGTTCCTAGCGATGATGTAGTGGCTTTGGATTCGCTGTTGCATGATCACATAGCCTTTCTCTTGGCTATGTGATCATGCGACCAAGTGAAACATGTCCGCAGTGCTAAGGTGGATTTGTTGTCAGGTGGGACCGCATTGAAGGCTTTTAATCTAACAGTCCGTGTATGATCGCAAGGAATATTTCAAGCCTTTGTTATCATGCACCATCCATTAGATTTTATTCCATTGTGCCAGGTTGCTTGTTGTGCGGGTGGGACCGTTCGACATGTTTGTGCATGTGGAGGTCTCTTATTGGTTGACATGGATGAGCTCAAGTGGGGCCGTTGTCAGTAGGGTCTGAGACATGGATAGATCTAACAGTCGACGTAAGTTCTCATGCAATTTGTCAGGGCCATGAGATCTTACGCCAACCGTTCATTTCAAAGGCTTGTTGAGCATGGGTCTGGTGTTGGTGACGGGGTGGTATTCGGTCAATGGCATGGCGACAGGTTGCATCAGACATCACAGTTGCAGAGTTAATGGCAGGGTCTATGGCTTGGCAGATTTGTTTGTGGGTTATGACATGTTCACATAGCCCAAAAATTGGCTATGCGATCATGCGACTAACCCCTTGTGGTGACGTGGTTGCGGAGTTGTGTGGTGGCAGTTTTGGCTTGGGGGCGGTGATGTTGTCTCCGTGTGGTGGTGGTTGCGGTAGCGGTCTACGGGTTGCTGCATGATTGCATAGCCCATCTCCAGGCTATGTGATCATGCGACAGGGTGCCACGTGTCCATCACGGTTGCAGAGTTATGGTGGTAATGTTGCTGGGGACTTTTCCTGCAAGGATTTGGGACTGACTGTGGTTAAAAGACCATGGTCATATGATCGCAAGGGCCATTTCCACGGCTTGCAATCATGTGACCAAGCATAAAATAGAGCCCGATTCTTGTGATGGTAAGGTTCATGACTGCGCAGTTGCGCAACTAAGAGTAAAATGTTAAGGAACATCAAGCCCGTGTAATGCAGAGTGACCATTTCTTTTCAAAGTTTGATTTTCTGAGCAATAGGGGGTACGAAATTTATGGAATTGAATGTAGAATTGACCCTATTTGGTGAGAAGTGACTGGTTTGTGGTGTGGTCCAGGATGCCATGATTGTTTGTAGGGGTGTTTTGCCATGCGGTGATGAGCAGATTTTGTGGTTTGAGGCATTCTGCAGGAGCTTTTAAATTTTGAAAATTTTGCTATTGGCTTAGTGGGTGAAGGCTATGCCCTAGCTGTTTGTAGCTTGTTGCATTCTCTCTAAGAATTCCAAGGCAGCTAGCGGTATAAGTAGTTGAAATTTTGTCTTTGTCTGGGTTCCTTTCTGCCACTGTTGCGGGGACTGGTTCCACGAATGTTCTTCCTGCATTGTATTTTCCTTCTTCTCTGCATACAGGGTGTTCCCTCTATCCTTTCTGGTTATGGGAATATAATGAAATTGTAACAAGATTGTCTTATGTATGAGATTGTAGCACACTTGTTTTTGTATCAGATTGTCTCCATTTGAATTTTGAATCATTAATCATACATCAAGGGTGTTTGATTTGTCTATTTGCATTGCCTAAGTGTTTGCAAGTGGAGTTATCTTCGCAGGGATAACTGGTTCAGAGTTAATGTTTAGATATGCATGGGTTGGGGTATCAAAGATGCATCATGCCTATCTTCTAGTGGATGCTGGTTAATGTATTGCTTGTTCCTAGGTCTTTTCTTTGGATAGGTGATAGCATATCTGGGTGCACAGGTGGTTTGGTAATGTGTGATCTGGTCAGGGTGAGTGTGTTGTCTTCTTGTTTCATAGCCCTGTTGCAATGAGGTATTTGACTCTGTTGCCCATTGGATAAGGCACTGGTCTATGAGAGACTTGGGGTACTTGAGGAGTCCATTCATCTCAGCATCAATCATTGAAAATGAAATCATTTCCCTTCATGTTGGAAGTAGTTTTAGGAGGTTTCTCTCTAGTTGTCAGATTCATTGCATGCATATCAGGTTAAAGCATGAGGTCATGGTTCATTGGGGTACAGGATACCTACAGGGGTCTGGCAACTATTCTACAATAATGCATCTATAGGCCTTTTATCCATCAACTCAGGAAGAGTCATGAGTGTGCAGATGAGGCAATACCTACCTGAGTGAATGTGGAGCTTGAAGCAGAAGGAGGATGTTCTTTATCCTCATCAATTGGCACTTTTCCCTTGTCAGAATAACCAGTTTGTCAATCATAGTGTAAACTTGGCACCATGTGGGAACAAGTTTAAAGGCCAACAAAATGGTGACTCTGCTAGGGAGAGTCTAGAAAAGAGTCAGATACAAAAGTGAGCATTCACAAAATCTTCTCACTACGTGCCGAGTGGCGACTCTGATTGTCTCTGTTTGATCAGTGTATTTCTTGATAAGCAGTGCATGTTACCTGGTGAAGTTTTGGTTGGTTGGAAGAGATACAAGTCAGTGCAACATTTTCCTCTCAAGGAGGTGGCGGCTCTGCATTGCAAAGTTACCTGATGGAGCTATAGGGTGAGCTCTAGATCTGCCCTGCCCTCCAACCAGCATGTTGATTTTTACTACTAAAACTTCCAGGTATGATATTTTCAAAGATAAGAAATGTTTCCTTATGAGGTGATCTGAGCACTAAGAGGAGGAATGTGGTGTGATAGAGAGGTTAGCATGCTTCAATGAATATGAGTTGTAGTTTTGCAAATTTTTGGTGAAGTATGAGCATGGGTAGTGATTAGCACAGTCTCATTCTTCAGCCCATGAGTGCCCTGTTCTTGTCCAGTTGGTGGTCTGCTCTCCCAGAGATCTAAATTCTCACATGGGCATAAGTTACCCATCATCCCCAACCAGAGCCACAGTTAGTCCATTTTCCAGTCAGTGCAAAATTATTTGAAAATGGCCTCTTTCCTTGCAAGTTTTCTTGAAATGTCTTCCCCCTGTGTGCTTGATGTTGTCACCAAGCTCTAGTCAAATTTGCGCATGCTGAATCATTAAATCCAAAAAGATATTCAAAGTTTAAAGCCTGCTGAAAATTGTCAAATTTTGCCACAGTGTTGAAAACCCACAGTATTTTTGAAAATCCATGATGTTTTTGACCTTTTTGGCCTGCATAAAAACTCTGTGTGTTTTTGGCTTCTTTGTTTGCCTTTCGATCTGTCAGAAAAATCTATGTGTTTTCGATCTTTCACCGAAAACCTGCGTTATTTTCGACCCTGCATTATTTCTTTTCTGCCGGCTCTCCTTGTTCTATGTTTAATTGCACATGTCCGACCGTGTGGTGGGTCCAGCTTCTTCCCTATTGGCTGTCACATGGCTGCATGTCAGACTTTTCTGACATGCGATCATGCGACCACTTGCCATGTGGCCATGTGGGTCCCGTGTTCTGTGCAGCTACCTGGTGGTCTTTTTTGCTAAGCACACAAGTGCGATGATGTGGGCCCGGTGTCAATGGGGGACAGATGGCATTTCCTTATAGGCTATCGCATGGCCACATGTCAGACTTTTTTGACATGTGATCATGCGAGCACTTGCCATCTGTCCACGTGGGTCCTGGCTCTTCGCGTTGGTGGTTACTATTTGGGCTATGTTCCTCACGATGATGTGGTAGCTTTGGATTGGCTGTCGTATGATCGCATAGCCTTTCTCTTGGCTATGCGATCATGTGACCAAGTGACATGTGTCTGCAGTGCTGAGGTGGATTTATTGTCAGGCGGGCCCGCATTGAAGGCTTTTAATCTAACAATCGACATATTATCACAAGGAATATTCAAAGCCTTTGCGATCATGCACCATCTGTTGGATTTTATTCTATTGTGCGAGGTTGCCTATTGTGCGGGTGGGACCATCCGACATGTCTGCGCAGGTGGAGGTTTCTTATTGGTTGACATGGATGAGCTCAAGTGGGGCCGTTGTCAGTGGGGTTCAAGATGTGGATAGATCTAACGATCGGCATAAGTTCTCATGCAATTTTTTAGGGCCATGAGATCTTATGCTAGCCATTCATTTCAAAGGATTGTTGAGCGTGGGTCCGGTGTTGGTGACGGGGTGGTATTCAGTGAATGGCATGGTGATAGGTGGCATCAAGCGTCACGGTTGTGGAGTTAATGGTGGGGTCTATGGCTTGGTAGATTTGTTTGCAGGTTATCACATGTTCACATAGCCTGGAAATTGGCTATGCGATCATGCGACTAACCCCTTGTGGTGACATGATTGCGGAGTTGTGCGGTGGCAGTTTTGATTTGTAGGCGGTGATGTTTTCTCCATGCGGTGGTGGTTGTGGTAGTGGTCTACGGGTTGCCGCATGATCGCATAACCCATCTCTAGGCTATGCGATCATGCGACAAGGCCCCACGTGTCCATCGCGGTTGCGAAGTTATGGCGGTAATGTTGCTGGGGACTTTTCCTATGAGGATTTGGGATCGATTATCGACTGTGGTTAAAAGACCACAGTCATATGATCGCAAGGGCCATTTACATGGCTTGTGATCATGTGACCAAGCATAAAATGGAACCTGATTCTTGTGACGGTAAGGTTCATGACTGCGCGGTTGCGCAGATAAGAGTAAAATGTTAAGGAACATCAAGCCCGCGTAATGCAGAGTGACCGTTGCTTTTCAAAGTTTGATTTTCTGAGCAATAGGGGGGTACCAAATTTATGGAATTGAATACAGAATTAACCTTGTTTGGTGAGAAGTGACTGGTTTGCGGTGTGGTCCAGGATGCCATGATTGTTTGCAGGGGTGTTTTGCCGTGCGGTGATGAGCAGATTTTGTGGTTCGAGGCATTTTATAGGAGCTTTTGAATTTTGAAAATTTTGTTGTTGGCTTAGTGGGTGAGGGCTATGCCCTAGCTGTTCGTAGCTTGTTGCATTCTCTCTAAGAATTCCAAGGTAGCTAGCGGTATAAGTAGTTGAAATTTTGTCTTTGTCTAGGTTCCTTTCTGCCACTGTTGTGGGGACTGGTTCCATGAATGTTCTTCCTGCATTGTATTTTCCTTCTTCTCTACATACAGGGTGTTCCCTTTGTCCTTTCTGGTTATGGAAATATAATGAAATTGTAACAGGATTGTCTTATGTATGAGATTGCAGCACACTTGTTTTTGTATTAGATTGTCTCCATTTGAATTTTGAATCATTAATCATACATCAAGGGTGTTTGATTTATCTATTTGCATTGCCTAAGTGTTTGCAAGTGGAGTTGTCTTCGCAGGGATAACTGGTTCAGAGTTAGTGTTTAGATATGCATGGGTTGGGGTATCAAAGATGCATCATGCCTGTCTTTCAGTGGATGCTGGTTAATGTATTGCCTATTCCTAGGTCTTTTCTTTGGATAGGTGATAGCATATCTAGGTGCACAGGTGGTTTGGTAATGTGTGATCTGGTCAGGGTGAGTGTGTTGTCTTCTTATTTCATAGCCTTGTTGTAGTGAGGTATTTGACTTTATTACCGATTGGATAAGGCACTAGTCTATGAGAGACTTGGGGTACTTCAGGAGTCCATTCATCCCAACATCATTCATTGAAAATCAAATCCTTTCCCTTCATGTTGGAAGTAGTTGTAGGAGGTTTCTCTCTAGTTGTTAGATTCATTGCATGCAGATCAGGTTAAAGCATGAGGTTATGGTTCATTGGGGGTACAGGATACCTATAGGGGTCTGGCAACTATTCCACAGTAATGCATCTGCAGGCATTTTATCCATCAACTTAGGAAGATTCATGAGTGTGCAAATGAGGCAATACCCACCTGAGTGAATGTGGAGCTCAAAGCAGAAGGAGGATGTTCTTTATCCTCATCAATTGGCACTTTTCCCTTGTCAGACTTTGGAGTGAAGACTAACTAGTTTGTCAATCATAGTGTAAACCTGGCACCACGTGGGAACAAGTTTAAAGGCCAATAGAGCCATAGAAGAGGGAATTTAAGGAGAATCCTTGGGATCCTAACCCTAATTTTACCTAGAATGAAGAAATCAAGTGCAGAAAAGAAGTGGAAAGTGGTGAGAAAGACAAATCAAAGAAAAGATCAATTCAAGGCATTCGAGATGACCCCAAACCACTTAATCAGAGGGATAAACACTCTTAACATGGAAGTGCTTCCATTTTAAGATAATACATAAACATATTGGAATGGAGTATCAAACAATAGATGCTTGTCCTGAAGATCATATTATTTATTATAAAGAACATGAAAATGCAACAAAATGCCCTGAATGCCATATGAGCAGATATCAAGATGATCAAGTGACAAAAAAGGTGCCTTGCAAGGTTCTTCGTCACATCCCCATTATTCCATGTTTGAAATCATTATTTAGGTGAAATAGCTTGGCATAATTTATGGATTACCATGCATGCAGCACGAGTCAAGATGACATTATTCAAATATTTGTAGATGGCTCATCATTTATGGACATAGAGGAAAAGTGGCCACACTTTAAAGAGGGACCTCAAAATCTCAGGCTTTCTTTGGCAACAGACGGTGTCAATTCGCATGGAGAGATGAGATCTGTTTTCTCAGTGTGGCCTATTTTTGTTATAAACAATAACCTTCCTCCATGGATGTCAATAAAGAGGGAGCACATTATGTTGACAATAATTGTTCCAGGTATCTTATTATTTTATAGTTATCTACATGTAATTATAAGTCTTGGAGTGAAATGACCACAATAATTATCTGATATTGTTGTTAATTCAACTAGGTAAGTACCACGTGAAAGATATGAATGTATATATTGTGCCTCTTATTGATGAGTTGTTGGTGTTATGGAATGGTTTCACTATGTATGACATCTCTTGACCAATTGGACAAAGAGAATTTCAATTCCATGCAATGCTTGTGTGGACAATTTATGATGCTCCAGGGTTGACACATTTCTGTGGTATGTTATGGTGAATTCTAGTTGTACGGGATAATTCAAATTATAAAAATATACATATTTAATTCAATTTTATCATTATCTTATAGGTCTTCAAATAAAGGAAAAATTTTCATGTCCAATGTGTGGTCCAAAGATGAAATCTCATCATTCCAAAAGTTTAAGTAAATAGGTGTTTGATGAGTATAGGCAATTCCTCCCCAGAAATCATAAGTATCAAAGTGTAGAAAGTCATCTTTTCAATGGGAAAGAAGAGACTACATCAAAGCCCTGAAGAATGACACCAGACCTATGGCAGTTGGAATATAATAGAATTCAAGGTAATATCATTCCACGTAATGGTCGATGTTTGAAACTTATCTATTTTGATTGTGTTTTGTTGGCTAATTATGTAGTTGATGATCTTGAAGGTTGTGAAGGCATCACCAACCAGCCTCCAAAGGGACTAAAATGTTATCCCAGAGAATTTAGTAGGCTGCCTACTATAAGCATCTATAAATTATGCATTTGTTTGATAATATGCATATTGGAAAGAATGTAATAGAGACGCCATGAAAAATATTGGACGGAAGGTGTGACAAAGAAAAACTTGGAAAAATTTGTAGTAACATTCATGATTCCAATCATGCAATGAAAAATATTATTGAATCAAATAGCAATGGAGACCTAATTAATGCAAGTTCTCTTCCTTGGTTATTAACAGAGCAAAAAAGTAATGCCATAAAAGAAGTGATCCGAAAAATTTAATTTCTTACAGGATTTTTTGCGGATATAAGCAATCTCATATCAAAGAAAAATAATTTTGAGTCAGGGATGAAAACGCATGATTGACATACCTTCATCAAGGTAAGTCATAGTCTTTTGTATTTACAATATATTTGTGTAATTGCATTCAATTTTCATTGTATAAAATGATCAGTTGTTTATTGTTGTAGTATTTGCTACCCCTATCTCTCCTAGAGAACTTCGACAACAATATCAAACAAGTGATATATGATCTTGAAAAATACATGAGGTAAGTAGTGATATTTGTTTAATATATCAAACAAGTAATATATTGTAAAGTCTCATATTTATATATTTATGTCTTGAATCCCTTGTAGGTGGTTTTCATCTAAAGAAATCCATAAAGAAGATATAAAATATTGGAAGAAAAGAATTTGTCGATTAATGTGTGAAATGAAAAAGTGTTTACCTCCAGCTTTTTTCAATGCACAAGAACACTACCTCATACACCAAGTTGAGGAGATTGAATTGTGTGGACCTGTACATGCTAAGTCAATGTGGATGGTTTAGAGACACTCAAAATTTTTGAAGGGTTTGGTATGACAAAGAGCATGTCCTGAGGGTTCTATGGTTGAGGGATATATGGTATACCAGATGATAGTGTACGTTACTCAATATCTTCCTAATCTTGTAGCAAAGACCCATATAGATTACATTTGGGATCTCGACTTAATTAAAAAATTTGAAAGGGAGTACTTGGTAGGTAACGGTAGATTTAGAAAACTAAAAGGTAATAAATTATGAGATGTTCTTATAGTAAATTAATTCTTAATCTTCAAAATAAATCTATTGTAAGTCATCTATTTACTTTTGTAGAACTACTAAAGAGTAGGATGCAATACATTTATTTATTGCAAACAATCAAGATTGGATGACGACATGGATTGAACGATGTCAACATGATGGTCATAGATTAACATGGAAATCCATGTCTTCATTGGTTATACAAGCTCATCGTAATGGAGATCCCAATGTTACACAAAAGGAAATAGATTTAGCATATGGTTTAAGAGATCACCAGGTACTTATAAATTTGTTAATTAATCAATCATATATTTTTCAACTTGTGATGCAATAATTTATACATGTTTGACATTATTGCAAGTGAAACACCACAAGGCTATGTTTTGCAATGGTTATAAATTTCACGTCAAAAAGTTGGATGACATGAAAAGAACTTATGATTCTGGGATAAGTGCAGTGTTTCAGGTGACTAATATTTCATCTAGAAATGACTTACATCCTCGAGAGTCACAAAATTGATACTATAGTATTTTGGTTGATATACTTGACTGCGATTTCAATTCTTTCAAATTAGTTCTCTTCATTATGAAATGGTACAGACTACGACTCAATAAAAATGATCCTGATAGAACTGTTATTGAACATCACAATAGATTTCCAATGATTAATACAAGGTTATTTGAGCCAGTTAGAGAAGAGCCCTATGTTCTTCCAAGCCAATGTGAGCAGGTATTTTACTCAGAGGTTCCACATAAACCAAGTTGGTCATTTATTGTTAGACATGATCTAAGAGGAAGACCGATAAAGTATAATGTGATGGAAGAAGATACTGAGGAAGATAAAGAAGTGGAAGATGATGTAGAACCAGATCACGATCGAGAGCTAGTCGAAGAAGAATATGAAGAAGAAGATGATGATGATGCTGCTACTAATGATGATGATGCTGCTACTGATGAGGATGATGATGATGATGATGGTGATAGTGATGATGATGATGATGATAATAGTGGTGATGATGATGTCGTCGATGACAATGATCTTGATGATGAGATGGATGAAGAAGAATATCAATGACATGAATGAAATGTACAATTATGCCAGATGTCTAAAATGTTCTAATGATTTTTTTATATGTACTACTCTTATTCACCTTATTTTATATGTCCTACTTATATATCTTTGATCTTTTGTTAAGATAAATTTCATTCTAAAAGAGTGTATTTAATCTCTATATGCTTAAACAACCTCACTAGTTAAGATTGTTCTCATTTGTAGTGGGCATGAATAGAATCAAATCACTTTCAAAAGACACTAGTATTTATACATGCACAAATTAGTGACATGATTTTGTCTTGAGTGTCTAGTGATTTAAACCAAAGACTTGTCATTTTGTGCATGTATAAATGACAATCAGGTTTGCATATATCCCATGAACACATCAGGAAGAATGCATTTTTGATCACTGCAGTAGCTGCTTGTGCTGGAGTAGTCACTGTCACAAGTCTTGATTTGGTAGGATCCATTCTAAATCCAAGTCTCTAGACTTGACTCAATAATCCATGAGTTGCTACTGAATCTATTGCAAAGTTATCTTTGAATTGTGTTGGAGCAGTCACTGTCACAAGTCTTGATTCGGTAGCATCGATTCCAAATCCAAGTCTATAGACTTGACTCAATAATCCATGAGCCTCTACTGAATCTACTACAAAGTTATCTCCAAATGATCCATAACCAAATCACGAGTAGGAACCAAATTTGCAAGAACACTATTCTAAATCGATACCAACTCGATCAAAAAATATATATATTTAAAAAAAAAATGATTATCGTCGTAACTACAATGACTTAAAAGAAACGATGGTGGTCCATCACAAACATCTGACATCCATCTATCACAATAATAGCATCATTGTCAGAAAACAACCATAGACGATGGATATCCATCGTAAATGTCCAACACATGTTCATCGCATGTACAACATAGTCATCATTACAAACCACAAATGATGGATATGTGTCATAAACTTTCGACGGATATCTGTTGCATTAAAAGAATTTCCATTGACAAACATGTTACAAACGACGACCACCCATCAGAAAATTCTAATGGGTCACCATCATTTGTTATTTTTTGTGACGTATAGGCATCACAATTGCGATGACCAAAAATAGGTCCGATGATAGGTTCACTATGTTGGCACCCTCTTTTTGTGACGACCATGGTTTTTATAATTATGACACCTAACAAAACCATATGTCTTTTCGACTACAAAATGTGACACCGGGTGGTGTCAGTTAATCGATAGTTTACTATCTAAATTCGGATGTTCAACTGTCAAAAAAAAAGTCTCAAATGTACTAGTGTCAAACTACAGATAAGACCATTACAAGAAAAGTTATGTTGACATCCATTGCAGGTAACACTATGGGACGAAAAAGACAGATATCTTCAGTTTCATCTCAGTTTGGTTTTAATAGGAAAACAATATCATGATATGTTAATAGCATAATACTTTTGGATGAGAGCACCTTGGAAGGAAATTGGGCAATCATGTGTAGAGCTCCTCATTTTGATAGGATTGATGAAGGAATAAAAAATTTGGTCACATTATTTTGAAATGATAATACATGTCCTTCATCAAACAGTAGAGATGTTATCAGACATAGAATTTCAGCTAATCAATATGAATATCATACGAAACATTGGTTGGACACAACACAACATGAAATATATGTGTCATTTTGTAGTTCAAATCTTAATATAAAGATTGGGAAAACATTGTTTGAAAGATTGAAGCCATATTATATCATGACAAACAAAGTGTTTGAAACTTGTTGTTGTCATTATCATATTGAATTTGATCTCCACTATTAGGTTTTTTGAAAGTTTGTAGAAGACACTTATGGTTTTGAAAATGCTCCTCCTACTAGATGAAGTGAGTTCATCTCATCTATTTTATGTGACAAAAGAGATGATGTAGCTGGAAAAATAAATTGCATAAAAGGAATATGTCCAACATGTACTAATTTGTCTCATTTTCCTTTGAAAAATGAAAATATTAATGTAACAAAGATGGTAAATTGCAAGAGTTACTAAGATGTAAAGAATGAATCAAAATTTGGCAAAGAATCTGTTAGCACATGAAAAAAATTTCATGGCTCTAGCCCTTTTCCCTTGGGCTCTGCAGTTATTTTTAGGTCTCTACCTTTAGCCTTGGTTCAAATTTTTGAAAATATAGCCATTGCATACAAAAACCCTTTGAAAAGTCCTGGCCCTTTTCTAATTTCATGTTACCTTTTCGGGTCACTTAAAAACTTTTAAATGCACATGCTTTATATTTTGGTCGGCCCCAGTGTTAACTTTTCCTAAGTTTCTACCCCCGGTGAATTTAATGTTTTTCCTATAGTCCCCTGCACCTAATATTTTCCTTAAAGCCTAAGTCTCAATGATTAATTTTTCCTATGATTCAGCTTAATACTTTCCTGGGCCCCTCTCTAACACCATCTCCATCTAATGGCTATCGCTAAAGCGTAAGGGTTTTGTTAGAGGTATGCGAAGCTACACCCACCATTGATTCATTTCCGTGACATAGCCTTTCTTTATGAGTGGGTCCACTACCAGGTGTGTTGACTGGGTAGTATCTCATTGGTCCATGGGAGTATGAAGTGGAGTGTTGTTAGTGGGACCGGTCTTCTTAATGTTCAGGTAGGTTAAAGTTTATTTTAATCTTGTGGCTATCGTTATACCATTGATATAACTTGCTCAATTTTTAATGCAACAGTATAGTGACAGCCGTTGATTCTCATATAAATGACAAGTGGGTCCATTGACATGTATGCACAAGTGGTGAGATTTGGTTGGTCCATGTATTAACATGATGGAAGCTGTCAGTGGGACCTGGTTCCCGGGCTTGTCAGAGGGTCCTGATCCTATCAGTGAATCAAGAAATGGCGTATGATCTCATCGAGTGTGTCAGATTAAGATCTTGTGACGGTTGTTGATTTTGTTTTGTGTTAGAGGGTTGTTAGAGATGGGAGGAGATTCTTGATCTAACGGTGGGCGTGTAATCTGATAGAATCTCGGATGGGTATGCGAACTTCAGACAACCATTGATCTTCTAGGTGGAGGCTTAGTGGTTCTAATAAATGTTTTGGCAATCTGACAAATTTATGAAGGCTTCACTCTTTCACATGAAATAGCGATAGTTCTCTAAGTGTTTTAATGGTTCAGCAAACAAGCATTCACAGAATTGCTAAACTTTCTGGTAGATAGATAAAGTGTTTCATGAACTGGCGGTGACCTTTTGTTGCTAGTTCACTAAATGTGGGACCGAGGTTAATGTTTTCCTGTGGTCACCAGGTCATAGAGTTAGAAGGTGGGTTAAGTTTTCTTTTCGCGAATTGGAAATGCATTGTCGCAGGGTCCCTAGAGGGAAAACCTAGGGTGGCAGCTGAGTTAAGATCATGAAAGACCGCTAAAGGGAGAGGTCTGATGGTTGCAACTTAAGGTTGATCTGATTTTAAATGTTGATTGCCAATTTTCTGTTAAAGCCATAAAATGACCGTTGAAGTTCAAATTCAAATTCAAATTTTTTGAGGGTTTCAGGTGATAGAAGGTACCAAAATTTATGGTTTTAATGGCCGGTTTCGATTGATTTGGTGGTGCTGGTTGTTGCAGACTGGTCTGAGGGTCCCTATGGTAGGTGGCATGATGTTTTTGTACCAGGAGAAGTATGGTTTTGTGCTCGAGATATGTTTGTAGGTGGCTGATTTGACTAGTTTTCATGGCATTTCCTTGTTGTTTTGTACCGTTCTCATGAATTTTGATGATTGCAGATCCGTCTAAGATTCTTTTTCTCCGGGTTGCTTATGTTTCTTCCCCTACAATAAATTCTGATGTAGTTTTTGGTTGGTTGAGTTGTTGAAACCCTAACCCTAATCACCCAAAGCTTGATGCATCCTTTTTGAGGATTCCAAGGTGACTAGGGGTATAAGAAGTAAAATGTTTTATTTTGAAAGGGTTCTGATCTTGATTAGTTCTAAGGGGTTGTAGCAGGTGGTATCATATTGTATTAGATTGAATAGAATTTCCTTGTAGTCTTTTGCAAGTTATTGAAGTGGTTTTCTCTCTTCTCTGCTTTGAACATGTACATGATTCATCATACTTAATACAATTATTTCAAGCTTTCAAGTCTCTCCTTGGTGTCAATCTTGTGAATTCTAGATTTTCTAATCTATTGCATAGGATTACCTTTGTATATGTTCTAGTCTTCAGTTCTTGATCTAGGATCAAGTGAAATATACTTTGGATAGGATATAGATTCACTTTGATTTGTCTGCAGAAGGATGTTATAAGTAGTGGATGGGTTGGAATGTTTGTATTTATGGCTACGAGTCTTAGATAGTAGTTGGTTCATGTTCAATGTCTGTATTTGAGATTTGCCTAATGGATAATGGCACTGATTAGAGATTAGTATATTCATTTGAGTTCAATGCTTGATTGGCTCTTGTTTACTTCTTTCCATCTTCATATATCAACACCTTTTCAAGTTTTAATTGTATTTGGCTGATAGTAGTAACACCCTATAGTAATGGAGAGTCAATGAATGTGAGGTTAGCATTTAGCACCTTCTTACTATTCAATCTATTGTTTGGACCTAGTTTTTGGTGTGTGAAGTATAGTTTTCATTGGGTTAGGTGCACCCACCTTAGTTTTGCAGTGCTAGAAGTGAAGAGGGTAGTCTTGTCCCTATAGTTGGTCCAATTACCCTAAGATCCTTATATATTTTGGAACTAACCAATCTTAAAATCAACCTGAGGGTATATTGGTAGCCTGAGAGCATAAGCGTGCATTTTGAACACCAACAAGATGACAACTCTACTGGGGAAGTGTTACACAAGTTTATAGTAACCAGTAGGTCATCATTGAAAAATAGGGTTATTCTTGTCCCTTGTCTTATAGTCTCATTTGGATATTTGTTAAGTGGTATTGTAAGATTCCCAATATACTTGGGTGGTGACTCAAACATCTCTGCAACAGTGCTAGTTAGTAGATTTTTAGCAAATGAGTTATAGAGGTACTAGGTCCCGGAGGAATGAACATCTTGAAAACATAATGGAAGAAGGTATTCCAAGCACTTCCAAGCCTAGTCAGACAAGGGGAGGAAAGAAGAAAGGAAATCTTTCTCATACTTGGAGAAATAAAAAGGATACAAGACAAGAAACTCAAACCAAGCCTAGTCAAGAAGAAAATATTTCAGAATATGAAGAGGTTGTTGATTTGGGATCGAACCAATATGAGGATGAATTTCAAGTGGGAGATGATGAGTCTGAGACTACTCTCCCTGAATCAGAAGAGATCTTTGAGGAGGTCTATGAATTGGAAAGAAGAGTCCAAGAACAAGTTTCTATCAGGAAACAAAAAGAAAAGGATAAAGAGGACAGAGTAAGACAAGCAATGATAAGGGCTGATCAGCTAAAGAGGCAGTTGTTAGATTTGGAGGCAATTAATTTTGTCCCAGAGCCTGAAAGAGTAGAGGAACAACCTATTGTGTATAAAACACATGAGATAACTAGGCCTAGAGATAAGGGCCAACAAAAAACTGTTGGAGTGCAGATTAGTGAATAGATTCATGTGGAAAACCCATTAGATCAAGGGTTGAGATTAGATGCAAACCTTGAGAGGGCTGGAAAAGAGAAAGAAATGTGGGCTAAAGAACTAGTGAAGGCAGAGTTGGAGGCTACTACTACAGAAATGAGGAAGAAGATTGATTTTCTCAAGCATACCTCAGGACCTTCAAATGTTGCTGCTTCTTTCTTGGGGCAAGGTGGAAATCATGGTAACCTTGCAACTCAAACAAATGGTATTCCGGGTGCTGCTAAAATTCTCAATGGTTCAAACACAAGGACATCTACATCTCAAGGAATGGATCCACCACATGGAGTTCCTATTCATGAAAGGTACAAACAACTTATTTTTTTTGGTATTCTTGGTTATCCTAATGTTATTCCTGATGAAATTAGAAAGAAACTTCCTAAGTTTACTGGAAATAATGTCATTACATGTGAAGAACATCTAAAAATTTTTGTGGATGTAATAGATGACTATAATGTTGAGCCTGATGATGTTGTAATGAAGTTATTTGTACAATCTCTGACCGAGGATGCTAGGGATTGGTTTAGAGGATTTCCCCATGCTAGTATACGATCTTGGAATGAATTTAAGAATTTTTTCAAAGAGCATTATGGAGATAAAATAAAAGAGGGTTTTATTTTGAATGACTTCAATAAAATTAAAAAAAATCAGAACAAAGAGGTCCTTGAATTTAATATAAGGTTCCAAAAGGCTACGCATAGGCTACTGCAAGTTATCATATTAGATGATAGGGTGTGTCTTGTGACATAATTAAATGCTTTTGATGCAAAGATGGGTTATCTCTTAAGGGATAAGAACCCTAGAAATCTTGGGGAGGCTTACAAGTTGGCTATCAACATAGAAAGTAATAGAAGAATATCAGGAAAATTAGGGAGAAGAGATGATTATAGGCCTCAAGTGAAAAATAAGAAAGAAATGGGAAGGTTTGCTAATTTTAAGCCTAAGGAGGAGGACAATCTAAAGCATATTCTAAGTGCTTTAGAGAGTCTAGAGCCTGATGAAAAAAGAAACAATAAGGTTGCAACAAATGACAGACAAGCTTCAAGTAATTTTAGCAGGCAACCAAGAATGTAGAATTACCCATACAATACTCAGTGGAAGGATGGCAAGCCCATTTCTCTAGTTAAAAGGGATAGGCCTGATGATAGGATTCCTAACCCTTTGCAAAGAAATTCAGTTAACATGAATGATGATATCCCATGGTGTACTATTTGTCAATCTCCTCATAGTCCAGAGCATTGTGTTATTGCTTTGAATTTACCTGATAACCAAGAACAAGATGAGCAGTATGATAGGAGTGGTTGTGGAATGACTTCTTCACATGCATGGGATGAGGTTGACTCTACTGATGATGAGGAGGAAGAATTTGATGATGTTGGATGTGGTGCAGTGAAGTGTGAGGAACATGTTTCCTTAAGGAGACCCTCTGATGAGGAAATTGCATAAATCACTGTAGACATGGTCACTCAAGCTAGGAGTAATTACAATTTGAGAAGCAGGATAGTTGGAGGCACAAGTGGTAAACCAAGTAGCATGTTTATCAAGAATTATGAAAGGAACACACAACAACATGAGGAAAAGGAAAAGGATGCTGGTGTTGTCAGTCAGGTTAAAATAAAAAAGAAGAGTGGGCCTACTGTAATACCTAAGGGTAAAGTAAGGACATTAGAAGTAGCTGTCCCCATACCTCAAAAGGAAGATGAATTTGTACAAAAAAGTAACTCTGACTTGATTGTCCAAAAAGAGGATAAGGGTATCTCTAAGATTAAGGAAGATATGGGAAACCATTCTTATGTTCCCATTGATATGAATAAATTGCTTTCACAAATAACTGTCAAGGTTCCATTGTTAGAAATGATGAGAATAGAAGAGCATAAGGTCAAGGCCTTGGATTGGGTAAATGGTGCCTCTTCCATAAAGGTCCAAGAAATGAATAGAGGTGACAAGCATATGGCTACTTTAGATGACACACCTGATAGTAAAAATGAAGAAATTGTCTCTGAGATTCCTCAGAGGTATTTGGATGCAAACATTGTAAATACTACATCATGGACAGTTGATCCTTTTTTCTTGTCCCTTATGATAAATGGAAAATTATTGAAGAATTGCATGATTGATTCTTGAGCATCAAACACTGTCATGCCTACAGAGATCATGAAGTCACTGGGACTAAAGGTTGATACACCTCATGGGAGATGCCAAGCTATGGACTCAAGAGAGGTGCCAGTTATTGGTACCATTAAGGCTTTGCCTTATAAATTAGCCACATTTCCTGAAAAACAATTAACTATGAGTGTTCTTGTAGTCGACATTCCCCCTCAATATGGAATGTTGTTATCTAGAAAGTGGAGTGCCTCCATGGGAGGAAGTATTCAGTGTGACTTGTCCTTTACCACTTTTAGCATTGAAGGTGAAAGTGTGAAAGTTTCAAGGGAAGCTAGAACTCCACATATGATTGAGGAGGATGAAGAGGACAATATGAATTGTTTTGTGGACACTGACATTGGTTCTTTCCAAGTTCAAGTTCAAGAGATGCAAGAGAAGGTCAAGCTTATCTTTTTGGCTGATGATAAGAGTAACATGGCAGAAGGTAATGTATTCTGGACCCTGTATTTTGATGGAGCAAGTTCAAAGGAAGGTGTTGGAGTAGGAGTGCTATTGATATCCCAAGTGGTAAGACTTTGAAGTTTTCTTTCGCTCTCTTGTTCCCTTGCACAAATAATGTTGTTGAATATGAGGCCCTACTGATTGGTTTGACACAAGCATCAAAACATGGGATCAAACATCTTAGGGTGATTGGTGACTTTGAGTTAATAGTTTCTTAGATTAGATCAAAGTATGCATCAAAGAATCAAAGGCTGAAACAATATAGAAATGCTGTTTGGGATGAAATTGAAGGTTTCAGTGCCTTTGGTATTGATTGGGTGGATAGAAGCCAAAACAAGATGGCTGACTTACTAGCAAACATAGCATTAAGGCCAGAGGATATTACCTTTGCAGGGATATCCAGGATTGAGTGCAAGTTTTGGCCTTCTATCCCAGACAATGTTGAGAATTGGCAGGTATTTTCTGATGATCAGGATATACTAAGGTTTTTGCAATGTGAATCTCATTTTGATGGTGAGGAGATGGATTTTAGCACTTTTGTTGACATTAGAAATGGAAAAGAGAATGTTCTTGGGGAGGAAGTTTTGCAATTAAAATCAAATAGGATCCCAAGGGGACTGGTTGCTCTTGAGAGGGCATTTGATGATAAAGAAAGGACTTGTTTTCCTAAATTTGTTGATAAGATAAATGATTTGGAGGAAATAAATTTAGGAACAAGTCAAATGCCCAAAAATGTTTACATAGGTAAATGTTTATCCCAAAGAACTAGGAATAATCTGATTGATCTTCTCAAAAGATTCAGACATGTCTTTGCATGGTCTTATGATGATTTGAAAGCCTATAGAGAAGATTTATTCCAGCATGAAATGCCATTGAAGGAAGGCACTAAACCTTTTAGGCAGAAATTAAGGCTTGTGAACCCTACTTTGGCACCAAAAATGCAAGATGAACTTAAAAAGATGATGGATGCTAGCATTATTAAGCCTGTCAAACATTCTACTTGGGTGTCAAATTTGGTTTTGGTCAGGAAGAAGAATGGTGACATTAGGTTATGTGTTGATTTTAAGAATTTGAATGTCAATTCTTTGAAGGACAATTATGGTTTGCCTAATATGGAGAATATGTTGTAGAAGGTTACTGGATCAGAGTTAATGTCCATGATGGATGGTTTCTCTGGATATAATCAGGTCATGGTCAAGGAATCAGAATAATTTAAGACTACATTCACTACCCCTTGGGGAACATATGTTTATGTTAGAATGCCTTTTGGTCTGACAAATGGAGGAGCTACTTTTCAGAGAGCTATGGATGTAGCCTTTGCAAACTTTATAAAAAAATTTCTAGTGGTGTATCAGGATGATCTCATAGCATATTCAGATAAGGAAAGTCAACATTGTGAACATCTTGAGAAAATTTTTATTAGGGCCTTGGAGTATGGGATCTCTTTGAATCCAAAGAAGTGTTCTTTTGGTGTTGTGGAAGGCAAGCTCTTAGGACATATTATGTCCAAGGATGGAGTGAGAATTGACCCTGAAAGGTTATGGTTATAGATAAAATTTCACCACCTAGAAATGTTAAAGGAATACAGTCTTTCTTTGGGTAGGTAAATTTCCTAAGGATATTTGTTACAAATTTTGTAGAAATCAGTAGCCCTATCTCTAGGATGTTGAAAAAGGAAGCAAAGATTGAGTGGAATGAAGAAGCAGATGAATCTTTTAGAAGTATCAAAAGGGCCATCAAGGATGCTCCAGTTTTAAGGACACCTAATTATGGTAAGCCCATGCAGATATTTTCTTTTGCTTCTTATCATACAGTTGCAATAGTTTTATTACAAAAGAATTCAGATGGATATGAACAACCCATATCATTTTTTAGTAAATCCTTACAAGCAGTAGAATTGAAATATGATATTACTGAGAAACAAGCTTATGCCTTAGTCAAAGCAGTCAAGGCTTTTAGATGTTATCTTGTAGGAGCTAAGGTGGTTGCTTATGTTCCTAGTGCTACAATTAAGGATATATTGGTGCAACAAGAAGTTTCAGGAAAAAGATGTAGATGGATCAATAGGATCCAAGAATTTAATATTGATATCCAAATTACAAAATTGGTAAGAGGATTAGGTCTTGCAAAGTTAATGGCACAAAGCAATTTAGTTGCAAATCATGTGAATGTGTTAGAAGAAGAACAAAGGCCATACATTTGTGATATGGATTATTGTGATTGGTACAAAGATGTTATTGGTTACTTGCAAAAATTGGTCCTTCCCCCTGAGATGGATGAAAATAAAAGGAGAACTATCAAGTTGCAATCTAAAAGGTATGCCATTATACATGGTAAGCTGTGGTGGAGAAGCAATGAAGGAGTATTGCTAAAATGCATAGACCATGAGAGGTCTGAGGCTTTGTTAAAGGAAATGCACCAAGGTGTGTGTGGAGGACATTATATGGCAAAGACCATAGCCCACAAGATCCTTAGGTCTGGATTTTGGTGGCCTACAGTTTTTAAGGATACCCATCAGTTTTTAAGAAAATGTGATGCATGTTAGAGATTTTCTGGAAAGTTGAAGTTTAATGGGAATTTACCACTCAGACCTGTTGTAGTTCGGGCTCCATTCCAGAAGTGGGGTATTGACTTCATTGGGGAAATTCCAAATAAGTCTAGTGGTGGACATTCTTACATACTAGTGGCAACGAACTATTTTACTAAGTGGGTTGAAGCTATCCCCACTAGAAAGGCTACTAGCAGAGTGGTGACAGATTTTATGATGCAAAACATCCTTACCAGGTTTGGTTGCCCAGAGGTAATTGTGGCTGATAATGCAATGTGTTTTAGATCATAGGAATTTAGTAATTTTTGTCAACAGTATGGGATACACATTTCATTTTCTTCTCCATATCATCCACAAGGAAATGGCCAAGCTGAGTCCAGTAATAAAAGTCTGATTAAGATTCTCAAGAGAGTGTTGGACAAAAATAAGAAAGCCTAGGACTCAAAGTTATGGTGGGCACTGTGGGCTAATAGGGTAACTGTAAAGAGGGCCATAGGTTGTGCTCCATTTGATTTGGTATATGGAATAGGTGCTAGATTGCCTCAAAATAATCTATTGCAGATGTACAAATTTATCCAAGCATATGATGAAGACTTGAATGATGAAATGAGAGTAAGAATGGATGAACTGATCCAATTGGAAGAGGTAAGGAGGGATGCACATGAAAGAAATGAGGCATTGCAGAGACAATGTAAGAATTTTTTTGATAGGAGGGCCACCCAAAGAAGTTTTGAAATTGATGACCTCATCTTGATGTGGAATGCAAGGTTGGAAGATAAGGGGAAGCATGGAAAGTTTGATCCAATTTGGTTGGGCCCTTATCTTATTAAAAGAAAATGGGGGACATATTCTTATGTTTTGAAAGATTTAACTGGTGGTACTTTGGAATTGCCTGTTCATGGACAATTCTTAAAGTTTTACTTCTCCCGAAGTATCTTTTCCTTGAGCAGTAGTTTAGGTTTTCCTTTGTACAATCATTTGTTTTTGCTTTTTGTGTGTCGAAGTTTTGAGTTGGTCTGCTCTTCCAGGAGATTCTAGCTTGCTCGTTGTATCTGTAGGAGATACACATCCCTGAGCATGAACCATTTTTAGCACATGCAAAAAATTTTATGGCTCTAGCCCTTTTCCCCTGGGCTCTATAGTTATTTTTAGGTCTTTGCCTTTAGCCTTGGTTCAAATTTTTGAAAATATAGCCGTTGCATACAAAAACCCTTTGAAAAGTCCTGGCCCTTTGCTAATTTCGTGTTACCTTTTCGGGTCACTCAAAAAATTTTAAATGCACGTGCTTTATATTTTGGTCGGCCCCAGTGTTAACTTTTCCTAAGTTTCTACCCTCGGCAAATTTAATGTTTTTCCTATAGTCCCCTGTGCCTGATATTTTCCTTAAAGCCTAAGTCTCAGCATTTAATTTTTCCTATGTTTTAGCTTAATACTTTCCTGGGGCCCTCTCTGACACCATCTCCATCTAACGACTGTCACTAAAGTGCAAGGGTTTTGTCAGAGGTATGCGAAGTTGCACCCGCTATTGATTCATTTATGTGATGTAGCCTTTCTTTTTGAGCGGATCCACTGCCAAGTGTGTTGAATGGGTAGTATCTCATTGGTCCACAGGAGTATGAAGTGGAGTGTTGTTAGTGGGACTGGTCTTCTCAATGTTTAGGCAGGTTAAAGTTTGTTTTAATCTTGTGGCTGTCGTTATACCATTGATATAACTTGCTCAATTTTTAATGCAACGGTATAGTGACAGCCATTGATTCTCATATAGACGGCAGGTGGGTCCATTGACACGTATGCATAAGTGGCAAGATCTGGTTGGTCCATGTATTAACATGATGGTAGCTGTCAGTGGGACCTAGTTCTCAAGCTTGTCAGAGGGTCTTGATCCTGTCAGTGAATCGATGAACGACGTATGATCTCATCGAGTGTGTCAGAGGCTTAAGATCTTGTGACAGTTGTTGATTTTGTTTTATGTTAGAGGGTTGTTAGAGATGGGAGGAGATTCTCAATCTAACTATGGGTGTGTAATCTAATAGAATCTCAGATGGGTATGAGAACTTTAGATGGTCGTTGATCTTCCCACTGGAGGCTTAGTGGTTCTAATAAATGTTTTGGCGGTCTGAAAAATTTATGAAGGCTTCATTCATTGGCATGAAATAGCGGTAGTTCTCTAAGTTTTTTAGTAGTTCAGCAAACAAGCATTTGTGGAATCGCTAAACTTTCTGGCAGATAGATAAAGTGTTTCGCGAACTGGCGGTGACCTTTTGTCATGAGTTCGCTAAATGTGGGACCGAGGTTAATGTTTTCCTATGGTCGCTAGGTTTTAGAGTTAGAAGGTGGGTTAAGTTTTCTTTTTGCGAATTGGAAATGCATTGTTGGAGGGTCCCTAGAGGGTAAACCTAGGGTGGCAGCTGAGTTAAGATCATAAAAGACCATGAAAGGGAGAGATCTGATGGTTGCGACTTAAGGTTGATCTGATTTTAAATGTTGACCGCCGATTTTCTGTTAAAGCCATAAAATGACCATTGAAGTTCAAATTCAAATTTTTTGAGGCTTTCAAGTGAGAGAAGGTACCAAAATTTATGGTTTTAATGGCCGGTTTTGATTGATTTGGTGGCGCTAGTTGTTGCAGACTGGTCCGAGGGTCCCTGTGGTAGGTGGCATGATGTTTTTGTACCAGGAGAAGTATGGTTTTGTGTTCAAGATATGTGTGCAGGTGGCCGATTTGACTAGTTTTCATGGCATTTCCTTGTTATTTTGTACTATTCTCATGAATTTTGATGATTGCAGATCCGTCTAAGATTCTTTTTCTTTGGGTTGCTTATGTTTCTTCCCCTACAATAAATTTTGATGTAGTTTTTGGTTGGTTGAGTTGTTGAAACCCTAACCCTAATCACCCAAAGCTTGATGCATCCTTTTTGAGGATTCCAAGGTGACTAGGGGTATAAGAAGTAAAATGTTTTATTTTGAAAGGGTTCTAATCTTGATTAGTTCTAGGGGGTTGTAGCAAGTAGTATCATATTGTATTAGATTGAATAGAATTTCCTTGTAGTCTTTTGTAGCTTATTGAAGTGGTTTTCTCTCTTCTCTACTTTGAACATGTACATGATTCATTATACTTAATACAATTATTTCAAGCTTTCAAGTCTCTCCTTGGTGTTAATCTTGTGAATTCTAGATTTTCTGATCTATTGCATAGGATTACCTTTGTATATGTTCTAGTCTTCAGTTCTTGATCTAGGATCAAGTGAAATATACTTTGGATAGGACATAGATTCACTTTGATTTGTCTACAAAAGGATGTTATAAGTAGTGGATGGGATGGAATCTTTGTATTTATGGCTATGAGTGTTAGATAGTAGTTGGTTCATGTTCAATGTCTATATTTGAGATTTGCCCAATGGATAATGGCACTGATCAGGGATTAGTATATTCAGTTGAGTTCAATGCTTGATTGGCTCTTGTTTACTTCTTTCCATCTTCATATATCAACACCTTTTCAAGTTTTAATTGTATTTGGTTGATAGTAGTAACACCCTATAGTAATGGAGAGTCAATGAATGTGAGGTTAGCATTTAGCACCTTCTTACTATTCAATCTGTTGTTTGGACCCAGTCTTTGGTGTGTGAAGTATAGTTTTCACTGGGTTAGGTGCACCCGCCTTGGTTTTGCAGAGCCAGAAGTGAAGAGGGCAGTCTTGTCCCTATAGTTGGTCCAGTTACCCTAAGATCCTTATACATTTTGGAACTAACCAATCCTAAAATCAACTTGAGGGTATATTGGCAGCCTGAGAGCATAAGCGTCCATTTTGAACACCAACAGACTCCAAAAAGGTTAGAATATGTTGAAGAGGAGATAAATGTTGGAGTATTTATGGAAAAATTTAAAAATTTGATTCAACCCTACATTCATCATGATTTTTTTGCAAAGTGGCAAGCACAACAATTCCAAACACTGGGAGACAATTTCCCACTTGGAACTATTGTATTAGTTGTTGATTTGACAGAAAATTATTCATTTGTTCATCAAAAGGAAATTCAATCGTAATACTATTTTTTAGAGAAAATTACTATTATGGTACATGTGTGTTATTAACATGCACAATTGGATTTGGATGGTATTCAAAGAACATTTGAAGCATGGTTCATCAAGAAGGAATATCATTTTTATATAAGTGATGATAGAGAGCATGACATTCATTATGTAGAACACTGTTTCAAGATGTTTTTTGCAAATTTGAAATAAAGAGGTATAAAAATTGATAAACATTATGTTTGGTCAAATGGATGTGCTGCAAAATTCAAATGATTGAGACCATTTTATTCACTATGTAGATATCATCATAATGAAAACATACCACATGTTTGGAGTTTCTTTGAGAGTGGACATGGAAAAGGTGAACATGATGGTGCCAGAGCTTGTATCAAACATGCTATATGAAAGTATCAAATGAATTATAAGGGAGTCCATATAAAAAATGCACATGATGTGGTTGAATGGTGCAAGACACATTTCACACCAAAAGAGAATGACACATCATCAGGATTGACTCAGGCGGTGCCACATAGAAAATTTTGGGAGATAAAAGGTATGCACACATTTTTAAATTATTTGAAAGTGTTTAAATTTTTATGATATTATTTATTCAAATTATATTTATAGAATGTAAATTATATATGCATAAATGTTCAGGCGTGGATATAAAAATTATGCATGGTTGCAATAGGATAGAAAAGACGTGATCTTTGCATTCAGTTATGAGTACGAATTGTCGTAATTGGATGTTGAACACTAGGGACTACTCATGATTTTTTTGTCACTGCATTGCTGACAATTATGAGGAATGTATCAATCAAGACCGTGGATATGTAGGTGCATGGAATCTAGTGCCACTAGTTGTTATTGATACATTTGATAGAGATGACGATGAAAACTTTGATGATGTCCCTTTGATTTCTACTGATTACGATCATATCTCAGGATTGGTCAAAATTGGTAAGTATATATATTTCACATTATATGGTACATTGAGCTGCATGTATAGATAGATAGATAGATCTATAGATTGAACTAAGTAAATTTTAAGATCTCACACATGTATATATAAATTTACTGTGCAAGAGATGTCTTTGCAGTGATTGTTGAGCGTGAAAATGTAGGAGTTAGTTATTATTTACTGTGTTGTACTGAAGAGAGGATGAAGTTACTTGAACCTGAAGAAAATGATGGAATGTTTTTCCCCATAGTTTTGTACATGCTTTACATCAATATATTAAACTCAATTTGTAAATTTTAAATTTTAACCTTTTAACAAGTTTTAAATTTAGTTTGTTTAAATTTATATATTGTTAAAATTTGTGACCTACAGGTTCAGTTGTTTTAGAGGGAACATATTTCAAGAAAATCAAAGTAATTCAACATGTATTCAATTTGTTGATTACCAACTAGACAATAAGGTGTTTCAATATAGTCACCTAGTAGTTTGCACATCCATTTGTCTCCATACAGTTAAATCTCAACATGGACATCGTAAGTAGAGACTAGATAGTGAGGATCATGAGAGAATATTACATGTTCTCCATGAAAGGTCTGAACCACTTGAGTTAGTCTAAAAAGTATAATATGTATACCTATTTCATGTGTTAGGACCTACATGATATCTCTTGATTAAATTTCATTATACTTTGTTTATATATTTAAACATATGATGGACGTTAATTTGTTGATATATGATGGACCTATTTGATGGTTCAATAGTTTTAGTATATAGAATTATATATATACACTTTGATTATTCAATGATTTTTATATATTGCTTATTAGTTAAAGATATTATGTATGCTTTGATTATTCTATGATTTGTATGATACTTTTTATGATGCTTATGATTTCTAGATCCCCTTAAGACCTCCCCTTAAGACACTAAAACATGATGAAAATAATTAGATTACTTATGACACGTGTTAGTTTTAGAATTAGTTAGAATAGTTATTGTCCATTAGTTATGTGTATTAACTAGTTATTTTTTATGATATTAATTCTAGATCCCCTTAAGACCTCCCCTTAAGACTGCTTATTAGTTAAAGATCCCCTTAAGACACTAAAAAATGATGAAATTAGTTAGATTACTTATGACATGTGTTAGTTATATAATTAGTTAGAATAGTTATTATCCATTAGTTACAGGTATAACTAGTTATTTTTTATGATATTAATTCTAGATCCCCTTAAGACCTCCCCTTAAGACTGCTTATTAGTTAAAGATCCCCTTAAGACACTAAAAAATGATGAAATTAGCTAGATTACTTATGACATGTGTGTTAGTTCTAGAATTAGTTAGAATAGTTATCGTCCATTAGTTATATGTATTAACTTGTTATTTTTTATGATATTCATTCTAGATCCCCTTAAGACCTCCCCTTAAGACATTAAAAATTGATGAAATTAGTTAAATTACTTATGACATGTGTTAATTCTATATCCATCTAATAAAATCTAATCAAATTATATCATCTAATCAAATAAAACTATCTAATAAAATAATGTAATCAAATCATATATCATCAAATCAAATCATCTAATCTAATAAAATCAGATCATATCATCTAATCAAATCAAATCATCTAATAAAATAAAGTAAAATCATATCATCTAATCAAATCATCTAACCAAATCATATATCATCTAATAAAATCTAATCAAATCAAATCATATCATCTAATCAAATAAAATCATCAAATAAAATAAAATAAAATAAAATCATATCATCTAATCAAATCAAACCATCTAATCAAATCATATCATCTAATCAAATAAAACTATCTAATCAAATCATCTAACCAAATCATATATCATCTAATCAAATCAAATCAAATCATGTCATCTAATCAAATAAAACCATCTAATCAAATCATATTATCATCTAATCAAATCATATCATCTAATAAAATATATGTCTCGAATCAAATATATGTATCTAATCAAATATGTCTCTAATCAAATATATGTCTCGATTCATAAACTGAAAATATCAAACATATACTAATGACATATATAATGAGTCTCAAATAAAAGATAAGCGCAACATGTCCTAAACTAGGGAGTCATATAGGCGCATGCAAACAGAGTGACCCTCTAAGTGATTGCCACGAGCATCCTCTAGCTGTGAGGCTGCAATTGATCCCTGCGAATATAAATGCATCTATATATAATAATAATCTAAAATAATTAAAATATTATAAATGCTTGTTTAAACTTACATATTTTTATAACTTACCTAACCACTACTAGGTGTCACATTGCTAAATCTCTCCTATGAAAGGCATCCTCTGGATGTGAAGCAGCAATTGACCCTTGCAAATTTAGTACAACAGTTGGTTATTGAATAAAGGTAAAATTGAATCACCTCTATTGAGTGTAATGTATGGGGGAAATATGAGATTCACTCCTAAAACCAAATTCCCAAAGGAGAGATCCAATTTGATCAACCAAAAGGTTAATACACAATCGAATCAATCTATGGAGAACATGAAAGAGAGAGAAAAACCCTATATTTCCCTATGGAGAATTGTGCTTGAAATATGAAATAATTGAAATATAAGTACTAACCTCAAAATAGGGTAAATCTAGAAAATGCCAATTTTTGATGTCTGTATGTACTTTCGGGCAATTCTGCAACCTAATTTGGACTGGAAATGCCGAGACAAAGAAAACCCATAAATCTTTTATCTTTCTGACAGTAGGTAGTCTTTGACCCTCATAAAAGGTCAAAGGCTAGATTCTTTTTTTGAAGGTCAATTCTGACTTTGTTCACAGATTCCGAAAGTTTGCCGAAAAGGGTATCCAAATCCTCTCTCAGATCTGAAATTCTGCACCTTTACCTACAAGAAAAAGGGGGTTTTTGTTTGTATGGGGGGTTTGCCTTGGTCAAACCCCATTTTAGGAATTAACCTTAAAATTGAATTGAAATTTAATGTGCATAAATAAAGAAATTGAAACAATTCACCTCACTTCTGTTGAAGTCCTTGTAGAGGATTCAAATCCTCAAATCCACAAGTAGGAATGCTTCAATGGATGTAGAATGAATGTAGGATGTCTCAAATCAATGACATTTAATCTTCAACACCAATCTTGAATTGATCTTTGTATATGAGGAGGCTTGGATGAATGGAGAAGGATGGATCTTCAAGGGGGCTCCAAAGAGATTGAACCCTTCAATGACTAACAATGGATCTCCTTGATGGATGGATGCTTGAACACTTGAATGCTTGAAGGCTTTCTTGAATGATTGAATTCACTTGCTTGCACTTGCTCATGAAATTGCTTGATGGAAAAAGAAGATATGAATGATGGATGTGAAAATGAGAGAGGAAGGCCTCCTTTTATAGTGAACTAGGACACAATCCTCTAGAGGGGTCACCTTGGAGAATTAAATCCAAATTAGGTCCTAACATTTAGAAAATATACCTAGATTAATTGAAATTTAAGGATTTACCATTCTGAAACTTGAAATGGCTGACCTGAAGGCAAGAAAACAAATATCCCCAAAAACCGACACCTGAAAATCAAGGAAATTTGAAATCTGGACATGGGGTCAAGGATGAACTTGAATCTGACCAGGTCAAGGTCAAGGTTGATCTTGACTAGGTCAGGGTCAAGGTCTATCTTGACCAGGTTAGGGTAGAGGTCAACTTTGACCCCATAAGGTTGACTTTGACCTAGTGGTCAAAAACCTTAGGATCCTGACCTAGAATGCTAGGAAATGCAGATATGAAGTGAAAATAAGGTGCAGAGGAAATCATAATAGGGGGAAAAGCCAGATACATGCAAAGACCTGATCAAGGTACTTAACATGACCCTAGACCACTCACTCGGAGGGCTAACCACTCTTATCATGGAAGTGCTTCCATTTTAAGATGATACATTAAGCCCCCACATTAGCAAGAGTATGGACTCGATGCAAACTCTTGGTAAAGGAGATCAGAATGAAAAGATAATCTTATCGTAATCCAAGGGACAAAGAGAAACCTTAAGCCCCCAGGGACTCAAGTCTTCATCAAATCCTAGATCATAATAAGAGAGACATCTCTAGAGAGAGAAAGAAAGGGTGTGATTACCTCACCCAATGAGAACTTATGTCCCATTGTGAACCACACAAGGAAACAACACAACTGGAAAGATGGAATTGAACCACCTAGTGAATGTGTCTACTCACTAGTCAACCCATCAAGGATTCATCCTTAGGAATATTCCATAAGAATAAAACCAAAAAAATAAAGAGACCCAGTCTTAATGATACCTCCAACCTTAAGGGATCAAAATGTATGTATGTTTGAAACTAGAGGGATCAAGAGATCTTGAAATATAAATCCATGCTTTAAGGATTAGCTACTAATCCAAAAAGGGAGAAAAAAAGTATCTTGAAAAATATGTGTGCGTATCGAAAAGTGCATGTGTGCAACAGGTGAGTAGAGCATATGCCCCCACATTAAAGTCATTGTTGACACTTTAACAGGAGTAATGGCTTTAACAGAAACACAAACAAATCCACTGATTACGTTTCCACATCAAGATGTCCCCAGACAAAGACAAATCAAGGGAAATATAACAGAAACATACAGAGAACATAGAAGAGATCTACCTACTATGGGGTCAGTATGATCATAAGATAATATATATATGATATTATTTGATGAAGGGTGCTCCCCTTAATACCACAAACACATAACAGAAATAGAGAAACAACAACAATAATATGCAAGAATAGAAAATTGGCTTCTTATTATCTCCACAAATGTGGAATTACAAACTTTCAGAATTACAATATGCAAAGCCACATGGGCATTCCCTTACAATATTCTGTAGGACAGCCTCAAATCAATACCCAGATCTACTACCCAGAACTACCCTAGACAACACTACGGGCCTTCTTTATATAGGCAATTTCCATCGCCCGAGAAGGTTCTAGAAATTTAGCCCTTAGGGCTGACCAAACTTAGAATTATTTTATTTTACAATTTATTACATCAAAGTCAGCTCAAAATGAGTTTTGAAACCCAAACAGAAATTTTGAAGAAAAATTATTTTTCGCCATTTCAGGTGACCCAACTTCCGAAGACCATAAGTCATCGCCCATTGACCCGATTAGCTATTATAACCCCATTCTGGAAATGCCACGAAGTTCTCTACAAGCTTGACCCATGCAAAGGCTCGTCACCCAAATTTTCAACCTCATTCGGGGCCTCTAAAGCCTTCAAAATTGAGTTCAAAGTTTCTGTACCCTACTACCAATACCGAAAATCTTCAATATCTTCAAAACTACACCTAATCTAGCCATGAAACTTTGCTGGCTGGCTGATATGACTGAGATGAACCTCCATATGTAAAATCAGACATTCTGAGATCGTAAGACCAACTTACTAAAAATAGAAAGTTTCCATAAATAGAAACTCTGCAGAAGATAGCCCTTATTGAATACAAAAATAGAAATATTTTTGGGTGATGCAAGATTGCTCTTACACCCAAGATGCTCTTGCATCATTATTTCAAATGAATTGACATCATTCCCCAAAGAAAGTAGAACTACAATCACAAAGGAGGAAAGATCACATAAGATATACAAAGGAGGATCTTTTCAGACCATGACATGGAGACCAAAAATAATTAGTGCTACCACGTCTCGAATCCAAGAAAATTACACAAGAAAACATTTACAAACAATAGCACAATTACAACATAACATTGAATAATGCATAGAAGAATAGAGATACATATAGAGGAATTTGAACAATAGTTTTGATTCCTTTATCACCTTGTACCAACTGAGTAACAAGGATCATATAAAAGAATTTAACAACATTTAGCAAACACACAACAAAGCTACCACAAAGGACAAGTCAATCAAGCATGCCACCTACTCTCCCCATCTCGTTGTATATCATTTAGGGAAGGTGGGTAACTCTCAAGAGGGACTATATCTAATACAGTAGGAATGATAGCCAGTTCCAAAAAAAGATCCTCTTGAGAATCACAATGTTCGACACTAGGTGTAAGAGTTAATTGTGATGAAATCATATTAGGTAAATCAATGTCAATGTCAATAGTCTCATATTCATTATTAACATCATCAGTATCATCAAGAGTATCTTATTCATCCAAATTAATCAAAATAGGATGTAAGATACAAATAGAATCATCATAATCATGCATATTAACATCATTATTAGTAACAACTTCTTATAACACATCATGCATAGATTTATTTGAAGAAGGTAGAGATCTTTGAAGAATAGAATTATGAGCTTTAACATGAGCACGATGCTTCTTATGACGTTCATTAGTAGATCAATTACATTTTGATTTATTTGAAATAGGTTGAGAACTAGGAGGAACAATCACAGGATCCTTCACAGGTTCTTTAGGAAGATCAATAGGATTATCAACAATATGAGGAACAATCACAAGATCTTTGATAGGTTCTTTAGGAAGAGCGATAGAAGGAACTTGATTAAAAAAACTAGAAACCATAGTTAAAGGAGGTATAGAAGGTGTAGGCAAAAGACCATGATTAAGATCCATAGGAGGCATGCTTAATTCAAGAATCTTATGATGTTTATAAGCTTGATATGAATGAAAAAGATTATTAGGTCGAGGAGGACATGAATTAGGTAATAAAGGCCAAAAGAAATCTAGAGAAGCACAATCTTTGGGCCTAGAAGGTTGATATAAACTATGATTAATCATCTTCACTTCTTCATCATTAATGAACTTAAGAAACTTATGGATAGGTGAAGCAACAACATGCATGACATTCAACCAAGGAAAACCTAGCTTAACTTGAAATTGATCAGAAGTAGGAACCACAACAAAGGCAGTGTTCACAATTTTTCCACAGAGTTCAACCGGTAAAGAAATAGAACCAAATGATGGATAAAGAAAACCATTACAAGTTTGAATCCACACATCCAATGTATCATAAGAATCACGTTGTAAGATTTTCATAAAAAGATTTTCTTTAGTAATAACATTGACTAAGGATGTAGGATCAACAAGACAACCACAAGTAGGTTTTTGAGAAATCCTAGTATAAATGTAAAGGGAACCATCGTGAGGCTTAATAGTCTCAGAGTCATCAAAGGTAATCAAAATTTCCCAAGGTATTTTATTCTTAGGTTGTTGTCGAGGTTTAGGTTGAGTTTTTAGTTTAGGTTTAGGTTTTGGTTGAGGTTGAGATTGAACTTGAGATTGAATCTGACGTTGAGGTGGAGATACAAATTGACCAACATGCTCCACTTGATTAACAACATGATTGAGATCATCCATCTTTGAGTCATACATAATTTCCACAATAGATGGTTGAGCAATGGTATTAGTATCATGCGTAGGTAAAGGATTCATATAGATTTGAAGGTTTTTATTAGGAGGAGAGAAAAATTTGTTTCCACTACCATCAAGATTATCAACAGATAAGGCATTAGAGTCAATTAAGTCTTGAACCTTATGTTTTAAAGAATAACATTTCTTACTATCATGACCATTTTGATGATGATATTGAAAAAAATCATTTTGATCAAAAGATTTAGAGGCAATCGTAACAGGTAAAAGAGGTTGAATAGGAGGTAAAATAATCATATTAGCAGCTAACAACCTATTCATAATAGCATGTAAAGGTTTGGAAAGAGGAGTAAACATATGATTTAATCCAAAAGCAGTGGATGCAGAAGTGGCATTGTGAGATGCAACAACAACTTGATCAGAAAATGCATTTGCTTGTTTGTTTATCTTGACATAGTTGTTGAATTTTTGAAATTTGTTTGGATTAGGAGCAACATCACTCTTATCAACTGGAATATGAGCCATTGGAGTGTTGCTCTCAAATTGACTCACTTGTAATTGATAATGATGAAGCGCTGCACAAATTTGTTGAAAAGAGGTAAATTTAGTAAGCAGAATCTTATCTCTAATATCCTTTTGCAAATTTGAAATAAATATACGTTGAATATCAATATCATGAATATGATAGGAAATCTGAGCATGCAAATGCTTAAATCTACCAATAAATTCAGTTAATTTTTCTTTAGCACTTTGTTTACAATGCATCAAATTAGTCAAAGACACTTGTGGGCCAATGTTGTTTTGAAATTGTTGAATAAAGGCATTAGCAAGTTTTGGAAAGGAATCAATAGGATAAGGAGGCAAGGAACAATACCATTGTAATGCCTTGTCACGGAAGGTTCTAGCAAATAGTTTGGCTAAAATCCTATGGTCATGAGCGTAATCACTACAAAGGATTTGTAATGTTTTAACATGATGATCATGATCTCCTTTTCCATTATAATTCTCAAGATGAGGCATATCACCTTGCTAAGGAATAGGAGTATGAATAATATCCAAGGAAAAAGGACTTCCCATGTCACATGTAGGGATACTAAACTTGTTTTGAGTTAAAGAAGCAAGTTGTTGTAAGGATGACATAGTTTGAGCTAAAATAATGATTGTTGAATCATTAGAGGAAATAGGAGGAGTAGCAACATTAGACACACTAGGTAAAGTGTAAGAAGCTACAAGAATAGAAGACACAACTGGAGGAACACTAGGAACTATAGTTTGAAGTGGATTGGAGTAAGTAAAAGGAACATTATGATATGAAAGTTGTGATGTAGGAAGAGATGTAGGAGGAACACTCATAGGAACAGAGGGAACCATCACAGTCACCAAAGAAGGAGTATAGGTAGGAATATTAGGTAAAGGATTAGAAGGAGGTTCAACACTAGTGATAGGAGGAATCAACCCTAAATCTTGAGCTTCTTGAGCTAAATGTTTAACATTTGAATGCACAAGGTGAGTAATACCATGAAAGAGGTTAACACCTTGATCCCTATCACGGAGAACTTTCTTAAGAGCCTCTATATCTTGAATAGAATCTTGATTATGGTTCTCTTGAATAAGCCAATTACCCATTTTATCAAGTTTAGTTGAAAGTTTTTGAACTTGTTCAAGAGGAACTCTTAAAGCATCATCCTCATCATGAGATGAGTGAGAAGAGTTTTTCTCCATAGTAGGATTGGAATCATGAAGAATCAAATTATCATCTAGGACCCTAAGGAAAGGAGAGGAAGATTCAGAATCAAAGGCACCCATGAGTCTACGACTTCTTCTAACTGAAATGTTATAAGTAGGACTAGTAGTGTTAAAGCTCATAAACCAATGAAATGTAAATGAAGTAAACTAAGAACACATAAAGCATGCATATTTTTGTATTTTTGAAATCTAATTAGCATGCAAAATCTAACACAAAGGAGAAATCTAATACTAACAAGATAAAAGGAAATCTAACACCAAAAAGAAAGAGAGTAAGCTAGTCAGGTTCACCAAAATGAATAGAGGTAAAATGGAATCACCTCTATTTAGATGTGTGTGGGGGAAATATGAGATTCACTCCTAAATCCATTTTCCCAAAGGAGAGATCCAATTTGATCAACCAAAAGGTTAATACACAATCGAATCAATCTATGGAGAATATGAAAAAGAGAGAAAAACCTTATATTTCCCTATGGAGAATTGTGCTTGAAATCTGAAATAATTAAAATACAAGTACTAACCTCAAAATAGGGAAAATCTGGAAAATGCCAATATGTATTTTTAGGCAATTCTACAACCTGTTTCGAACTGGAAATGCCAAGATGAAGAAAACCCAGAAATCTTTTATCTTTTTGATAGCAGGTAGTCTTTGACCCTCATAAAAGGTCAAAGGCTAGATTCTTTATTTGAAGGTCGATTCTGATTTTGTTTGCATATCCCGGAAGTTCACCGAAAAGGGTATCCAAATCCTCTCTTAGATCCAAAATTCCACACTCGTACCTGCAAGAAAAAGGGGGTTTTTGTTTGTATGGGGGGTTTGCCTTGGTCAAACCCCAATTTAGGAATTAACCTTAAAATTGAATTGAAATGTAGTGTGCATAAAAAAAGCAATTGAAACAATTCACCTCGCTTATGTTGAAGTCCTTGTAGAGGATTCGAATCCTTAAATCCACAAGTAGGAATGCTTCAATGGATGTAGAATGAATGTGGGATGTCTCAAATCAATGGCATTTGATCTTCAACACCAATCTTGAATTGATCTTTGTATATGAGGAGGCTTGGATGAATGTAGAAGGATGGATCTTCAAGGGGGCTGCAAAGATATTGAACCCTTCAATGGCTAACAATGGATCTCCTTGATGGATGAATGCTTGAACACTTGAATGTTGGAAGGCTTTCTTGAATGCTTGAATTCACTTTCTTGCACTTTCTCATAAAATTTCTTGATGGAAAAAGAAGATATGAATGATGGATGTGAAAATGAGAGAGGAAGGCCTCCTTTTATAGTGAACTAGGGCACAATCCTATAGAGGGGCCACCTTGGAGAATTAAATCCCAATTAGGTCCTAAGCTTTAGAAAACATACCTATATTAGATGAAATTTAAGGATTTACCATTCCAAAATCCAAAATGGCCGACCCAGAAGTGGGAAAACAAACATGCTCAAAACCTGACACTCAAAAATCAAGGAAATTTGAAATTTGGACAGGGGGTCAAGGACGAGCTCAAATCTAACTAGGTCAGGGTCAAGGTCGATCTTGACTAGGTCAAGGTTAAGGTCAATCTTGACCAAGTTAGGGTCGAGGTCGATCTTGACCAGGTCAGGGTAGAGGTCAACTTTGACCCCATAAGGTTGACTTTGACCTAGTGGTCAAAAACCTTAGGATCCTGACCCAAAATGCTAGGAAATGCATATATGAAGTGAAAATCAGGTGCAAAGGAAAGAAAAATAGGGGGAAAAGCTAGATACATGCAAAGACTTGATCAAGGTGCTTAACATGACCCCAAACCACTCACTTGGAGGGCTAAATGCCCTTATCATGGAAGTGCTTCCATTTTAGATGATGCAGTTATATACATGTGCATAGTATATATTATGTAAAGTACTTGAAATATATAAATACATGTGTACACATGCATGCTTAAACATAAATATATCTAAAACATACCTAACCACTAGTAGGTGTCACATCAAATGGATCTCTCATATGAAGATTCTCCGAGCCCACACTAGAGGTAACATGCTCTACTAACTGTGCTTGAAAAATATTATACATTGAACAAACATAAATACACACATCTACAATTAGTTATTCACTAAAAATCCTAAGAAAAGAGAAAAGAAAACTTTATATACTTGGGTCTTAGGAGCAAGAGGATCATCAGTGCACTGCACCAGCGTATCATCAACTGAAATTGCATCACCCACACCACATTCAGTCCTTAACCTCTCTAGTAATGAGGAGTGTAGGGGTGACACTAGCTAGGAGGGGAGTGATTTAGAGCCTGAACCATCAGGATGCAATAACATATCCATAAATGATCCAACATTAGTGCCAACGTCCACCTGACCCAACCTAGGCAACTGCTCATCAAATGTGTCTAGGCCCTCAATGGTATTGTGTACATCTCCAACCTGTATACCTGGCTCTACAGTTGTAGAGTGATTTGTGGGTGCCGAGCACTCTACACTATGTTGTGCCTGACTAGATGGTGCATCCTATGTCAGTGGAACAATAGGATCCCATGCAAGTCTGATGACATCCCCGACTGAATGTATTGGGATCCTCTGCAGGCTAGCAATATAAGAATAGGCCTACATGAGATCCTCCATAAAGTAAAGGGTGATATCTAAATGACTATGATGACCCGAAAGTGCTCGTATCTCTCTAGGTATAGGAACACCTGCAACTCTATATGTCTCATCAGTCACACCTGCAGGTAGCACTAGACGAAGCCTCAGAAGATGATCTAGCTCTACTCAGTCTAGTCAAAATGTATCTACCCACTAAATCTAAAGTGATGGATGTGGCTACAGAAGCAATCTATCCTATACTATCTACTACTCCCCTCTGAGAAGCAATGACGACTCTATCTGTAGTAGTAGCCATCGTTGGTGTCACTGCTAGAGTCATGTGCCCAACTAGCTGTTGATGAGGCTATACAACTTGATCAGCCCTATGATACTGATCGTGGTCTACAACCCTACCATGCCCCTGACCATAATATGTTGGAAGATCTAAATAGTTGATCTTGAGTCCCAAATGGAACTTAGTGTACAACTGCTGTGCAAAATATAAAGGAATCTGGTCGTTATTAGGATAATGACCATGTGCTGCAAGAAACTGAGGGTATATCATGCATGTGATTTGAGGAATGACACACCGTGTGACTTGATATGCCCTCACAGTGGGCTTCCCCTCATAATATGGGAAAACCTCTTGTTTGATGGTTTTCTTCGGGACATGGCTCTGAACTGTCTCCAAAGAAACATCACCCAAGACCTCGACCCTCAACTCTCAAAAAATAGTCTCAACTGCCTGAGGCATGAAGGAGGAGTGAGACCTCAATCTAGCATTCATTTGCTCCAAATTGGTCAATATACTAAGACAAGTATCTCTATATATGCTATCTACTAAAGATGTATGGATGGACTCTCTAAGTCAAGTCATCTTTGTGTCAGCAATATGAAAAATGGTCTGTATATCAAGAGTCTGAGGTGCATCCTGAGTGGCCATCTAGATACATAGAATGTGAAAGCTAAGTGTTAACAATTAAGTACTTGATTACATGCTATAACTGCATGTAAAATGGAAACAAATATCTAAATATATAAAATTATACTTAAATTTACAATACTAGAGTGTACTAATACTCATAAAGGGTCCTAGGATATACTAATTGGTATTAGGTCCATTAAGTGGTCCTATTAGGTCAAGTAAGTGGTCTTATTAGGTCTTAAGGGTCTTACGATGTACTAATTGGTATTAATAGGTCCTATTATGTCACATAAGTGGTCTTATTAGGTCTTAAGGGTCCTAGGATGTACTAATTGGTATTAATAGGTCCTATTAGGTTAAGTAAGTGGTCTTATTAGGTCTTAAGGATCCTAGGATGTACTAATTGGTCCTATTAGGTCAAGTAAGTGGTCTTATTAGGTCTTAAGGGTCCTAGGATGTACTAATTAGTATTAATAGGTCCTATTAGGTCAAGTAAGTGGTCTTATTAGGTCTTAAGGGTCCTAGGATGTACTAATTGGTCCTATTAGGTCAAGTAAGTGGTCTTATTAGGTCTTAAGGGTCCTAGGATGTACTAATTAGTATTAATAGGTCCTATTAGGTCAAGTAAGTGGTCTTATTAGGTCTTAAGGGTCCTAGGATGTACTAATTGGTACTAATAGGTCTTATTACATCACATAAGTGGTCTTATTAGGTCTGAAGGGTCCTAGGATGATCAATATGCCTTTTGGATCATCTTATTCCTTGTAATATGTGTTTATTTCGATCCTTACAATGTATTTTGCATACAAGGTATTGACTTGTTACTGATCTAGCCTTTTTCCTTCTTTAGACCCCTTCCTTTACTTTGATAATTTATCGTATTAAAACGCAAGGGAAATGCATTCATTTTCATACTATGAAAAGGAAAGGATAAATTGAAGTAATAAATTTGACTTATTAAATATTATTACTATTACCTAGATTTCACAAAGCCTAATTCGGATTTGATCATAGAAATAACTCTCTTATAACACAACAAAGTGTTCATCTTTTACCCAGATTCTAAACCTCTTATTTTTGGAAATAAAATTGGGACAGAGACATATTTCGATCTGAATCTTTATATGGCAGATCCTAAAATTGATCTGCACGACCTAACTAATAGTTCAAGCCTAACTAATTGGTATTAATAGGTCCTATTAGGTCAAGTAAGTGGTCTTGTTAGGTCTTAAAGGTCCTAAGATATACTAATTAGTATTAAGAGATCCTATTAGGTCAAGTAAGTGGTCTTATTAGGTCTTAAGGGTCCTATGATGTAGTAATTGGTATTAATAGGTCCTATTAGGTCAAGTAAGTGGTTTTATTAGGTCTTAAGGGTCCAAGGATGTACTAATTGGTATTAATAGGTCCTATTACATCACATAAGTGGTCTTATTAGGTCTTAAGGGTCCTAGGATGTACTAATTGGTATTAATAGGTCCTATTAGGTCAAGTAAGTGGTCTTATTAGGTCTTAAGGGTCCTAGGATGTACTAATTGGTATTAATAGGTCCTATTAGGTCAAGTAAGTGGTCTTATTAGGTCTTAAGTGGTCCTAGAGTGTCTTAAGGGGTCGTGGGTAACATAAGAGGTCCTAAGGTATAGATAAGGGTCCTAGTGTGTCTTAAGGGGTCGTAGGTAACATAAGAGGTCCTAAGGGATCCAGGGATTCTAAGGGTCCTAAGGGTTGTAGGTAACATAAGTAGTCCTAGGACATCCTAAGATTCTTTAATGGGTCTTGGGGGTCCTAAGGTTTCATATTTGTTTTAAGATTTCATAAGGGATCCAGATAAGAGTCCTAGAATGTTAATGGGTCATAGGTGCAATAAGTGGTCCTAGAGTGTCTTAAGGGGTCATGGGTAACATAAGAGGTCGTAAGGGGTCCTAGGTTACATTAGTGGATCCTCGTATGTATTAATTGAATCTGAGATACATAAATGTGTCATAGGACAACCTAAGATATGTTAATGGGTCTTTAGGATCCGAAGGGGTCATATATGTCTTAAAATGTTGTAAGGGATGTATAATGGTCCAATAATATTAATGGGCCATAGATGTGATAAGTGGCCTAAGTGTTCCTAGGATATCCTAAGATTCTTTAATGGGTCTTGGGGGTCCTAAGGTTTCATATTTATTTTAAGATTTCATAAGGGATCCAGATAAGAGTCCTAGAATGTTAATGGGTCGTAGGTGCAATAAGTGGTCCTAGAGTGTCTTAAGGGGTTGTGGGTAACATAAGAGGTCCTAAGGTATAGATAAGGGTCCTACAGTGTCTTAAGGGGTTGTAGGTAACATAAGAGGTCCTAAGGGGTCCTAAGGGATCTTGATAAGAGTCCTAGAATGTTAATGGGTCGTAGGTGCAATAAGTGGTCCTAGAGTGTCTTAAGGGCTCGTGGGTAACATAAGAGGTCCTAAGGGGTCCTAGGTTACATTAGTGGATCCTTGTATGTATTAATTGAATCTAACATACATAAACATGTCATAGGACAACCTAAGATATGTTAATGAGTCTTGAGGATCCGAAGGGGTCATATATGTATTAAAATGTCGTAAGGGATGTATAATGGTCCAATAATGTTAATGGGTCATAGATGTGATAAGTGGTCTAAGTGGTCCTAAGACATCCTAAGATTCTTTGATGGGTCTTGGGGGTCCTAAGGTTTCATATTTGTTATAATATTTCATAAGGGATCCAGATAAGAGTCCTAGAATGTTAATGGGTCATAGGTGCAATAAGTGGTCTAGAGTGTCTTAAGGGGTCGTAGGTAGCATAAGAGGTCCTAAGGGGTCCTAAGGGAACCAGATAAGAGTCCTAGAATGTTAATGGGTCGTAGGTGCAATAAGTGGTCCTAGAGTGTCTTAAGGGGTCGTGGGTAACATAAGAGGTCATAAAGTATAAATAAGGGTCCTACAGTGTCTTAAGGGGTCGTGGCTAACATAAGAGGTCCTAAGGGGTCCTAGATTACATTAGTGGATCCTCATATGTATTAATTGAATCTAAGATATATAAATATATCATAAGACAACCTAAGATATGTTAATGGGTCTTGAGGATCCGAAGGGGTCATATATGTCTTAAAATGTTGTAAGGGATGTATAATGGTCCAATAATGTTAATGGGTCGTAGATGTGATAATTGGTCTAAGTGGTCCTAGGACATCCTAAGATTCTTTAAAGGGTCTTGGGGGTCCTAAGGTTTCATATTTTTTTAAAGATTTCATAAGGGATCCAAATAAGAGTCCTAGAATGTTAATGGGTCATAGGTGCAATAAGTGGTCCTAAGGGATCTTACATTACATTAATTGATCCTAGTATGTCTTAAGGTTTCTTGAGGGAAACAATGGGTCCTAGATGTGTCTTAAGATAGTATAAGGGATGGATAAGGGTCCTAGAGTGTCTTAAGGGGTTGTGGGTAACATAAGTGGTCCTAAGGGGTCCTAGGACAACCTAATATATGTTAATGGGTCTTGATGATCTGAAGGGGTCATACATGTCTTAAAATGTCATAAGGGATGTATAATGGTCCAATAATGTTAATGGGTCGTAGATGTGATAAGTGGTCTAAGGGATCTTAGGCTACATTAATTGATACTAGTATGTCTTAAGGGTTCTTGTGGGCAATGATGGGTTCACATATGTATTAACAGAAGCTAAGATAGATGAATGAGCCCTAGGACATTTTAAGATATAATAATGAGTCATATGGGTCCTAAGGGGTCCTATGTGTCTTAAGATGTCATAAGTGAAGCGTAATGGTCCTAGAATGTCTTAAGGGGTTATAGGCATCATAATAGGTCCTAAGAGATCATAGGTTACATTAATTCATCCTAATATGTCTTAAGGAGCCTTGAGGGAAACAATGAGTCCTTGTATGTATTAATGGAACCTAACACATGTACATCAATGGGTCATAGGACATTATAATGTGTATTATAAGGTCTTGAGATTCCTAAGGGATCCTAAGTGTCTTAATATGTCACAAGGGAGGGATAAGGGTCCTAGAAACTTAGTACTACAAATTTTTAACATATTCTAACATAGTACTAGATCATTTAAAAAATTTTAACTATGATTTTCTAAGATTTCTACAAACTAAAAATTATTTAAAATAAATAACTAACTAATATTTACTAACTTCACTAAAAATGTGTGTACAGGTGAGAGAGAGAGAGATTCCTAATATTTACTAACTTTAAACTTGAAATTTAAAAACAGACATTTTTAATAATTTCTATAAGATCTTAATGTTTTCTAACATTTCTACTTCAATTTCTAATGTTTTGTAAATATTTTCTAATAGTTGCTAACAAACTACTATGATCTTTTACCATTTTCTAACATATTCTAACATTTATACTATGGTTTTTAATATTAATGAGATTTTCTAACATTTATAATATGATTTTTAATGTTTTCTAACAATTCTACTATGATTTTCTAACATTCTACTATTATTTTCTAACATATTCTAATATTTAACTATGTTTTTCTAATATTCTACTATCATTTTCTAACATATTCTAATTTTTAACTACATTTTTCTAACATTTTACTATCATTTTCTAACATATTCTAATTTTTAACTACAATTTTCTAATTTTAAAATAGATAACTAACTAAAATAAATATAAAACATATAATTTACAATAAAAAATGAGAAAAATATGTGTACCTGATCCTAGTAACAATCTGCAAACGTAAAAAAAGCCCAGGACGTGCTGATGTCATACTGGACATCACTACTTTGCTCTAAGCCCTGGGGTCCACAAAATCCAAATAGTAACAATGACAAATAAAAAATAATGGCCATAAATTTATAACGAAATCTGGCCATAGGGGCTTCGCACGAAGTACCCTATGAAGGGTACTTCGCGCGAAGTGGGGTCTTTGTGCAAAGAGCCCCACGTAGGGTACTTTGCGTGAAGTGGGTCTACCACTTCGCGCGAAGTATTTACTTCACACGAAGACTCTACAAATAGTTTTTCAACATGAACGCCAATTTTCTTTGTCTCAAAAAGTGGGACACAGTTTTGTGGGATCACCCAGATGTCATTCCCCACGATATCCCAAGCTTTCTGGAAAAAGATAGCAGGAAAAACATTCAGCCCAAGGGCCTTATCCTGCCCCCAAATCAAACATAGCATTTTTAACTTCTTCCAAAGACATTGGTTTCATTAGAGCATCATTTTACAATTCTAATATACATCTTGGAATCACCTCTAGAATGCTAAAATCAAAATTTAAACTGACAAGGTCCACAAAAATATATTAGAAAAGTGACTCACCACTTCCCAATTAATAGCCTCCGCATCCTGAAGGGTGTTTCCATTGGATTCCTTAATAGAGAAAATCTTGTTGAGACCACTTCACCTTCACTAAATTATGGAATAAATTTATGTTTCTATCACCTTTTCTCAACCAAGTTTCCTTAGATTTGTGACGCCAAAAAATTTCTTCTCTAGCCAAAACTTCATCATACTATTTAGACAAATCTTTCTCATAAACATATTCCTCCTCACCCACACCATTTTATCTAACCTTGGAATACAACTCAACCAAAGTATTTTCTAATTTAAATTTCTTTGAAAATTATTCCAAAACTGCTTTTTGTTTCTGACTTTAAGTTGCTCTTTAAAAAATTGAAGCCTCTTGAACAAAATAATTTATGCCTTATTACTAGACCTTTGTGGAGTAGAAATCCACCAAAAGATAATCTTATCCATGAAATTATCAGCTCTTAGCCATATAGCCTCAAATTTAAAAGGAGCCCAATTAGGTGTAGAGTATTCTTAAATCCTCAGACATATGGGGTAATGATCCGAACCTTAAATATGTAGAATTTAGGCCATGCATGTCCAATCCTTCAACTCCCAATTCCTATCCATTAAAAACCTATCCAATTTCTCAACACTATTTAAAAAGCCACTTCTATGGTTAGTCCAAGTGAATTCCCCATTACAAAGCTCCAAGTCCACCAAACCATTTTCCAAAATGAAATCATCAAAGTCCCTTTAACTTTGACTAACCCATCCTATACCACCTTTATTCTCAACTGGGCTAAGGATAGCATTAAAATTACCCCCCAAGAGAAAGATATCATTCCTATTTTTGCCGAAAATATTTGAAATATTTTTCCACAAGGTTCTCTTAAAGATGGACTGTTGGGGCCATAAACATGTTCAAGACATAAAACTTTGATAATAATTGCTTAGAACTGATCTCAATCCACTACTAATTAATACTCTAATCCATTAGATGCACACAAACTATTGTCTCATTCTACAAAACTCCTAAACCTCCTAAGGCACCATCCACTTAAGAGAACGCACGCTTCCAGATCTACTAAAAAATCTTTTGAAGGATTAAACATCGCCTCCTTTAATTTTAGTTTCTTGTATAAAAACTACATTTGGCCTAGCCTAATCACTTGACATCTCTTGATTAGGAGAATCTTGTTAGGGGAATTACTACCCCTAACATTCCACAATAGAACCTTTATGGCTTCCGAGAAAAGGCGTATCCTTTTCCCAATCTCAATAGATTTATTTGGTTTAATATATTTCCTTCTATTTCTAGGTTCATTCTTATTGAACTCTAGCAACTCTTCTTCCCTTTTCTCCTATCTTAGGCTTAGTTTGAGAAGAGGGGATCTTATCCACAGTCCTCATCTCCAGAATGCTAGGGGTCTCATATAATCCCAGGTCATCCTCATCTTGAGAGCCATATTTAGAGTCATAGGAAGTAGTGTTACCTCCAATATCCTTTACCCCCTCCAAAGATTTGTTCAAGTTTCTTACAAGAAAAATCTGAACATCCTTAAAAATGGACTCATTCTCCTCCCCAAGAAGGAACTCCCTCCTCTGATAGGTGAAAGTCAAGATCTGATTCCACTAAAGGTTTAAAAGATCTATTATTCCAATGCATATTTTCATCAAGGTTACTTCTTAAAACCTCTACTTTAACTGATCTTGAAAGCTCTTACACAACTGCCATTTTTCCCTATTCCTTTGCACCATACAATTATTTCCCCCCATCTTCCATATCCTTGAGGATACTTTGCTCACCACTTTTTGGCTGTTCCTTATGCATTCCTTCACTGAATTTGTCATCATTTTCTTCACTAGAAATATCCAAGTCTACCTCCCTCTATTGATCTAACAAAGGAGTCTCCTTGACCATTTGGATTGGACCACTCTCCTCATTTGCTTTAGACCAACACTTTAAACCCAATGAAAAGATCTGAGTGATATCCATTTTTTGGCCCTCATTCCAAACTTGCATCAAATCATGGGTCCCTAGAGAAACATTTTCATCCATTATCTCTTCCCAAAGTTTGAACTCCCAGTCATAACTGCCTTTTTATCCTTCAAAATTCCTGACAATTTCTTCTACTAGCTGTTTAGACTCCAAACCTTTGCCTTTATTTTTGTGCCTAAATCCTTTTGAATCACCTTTGGATCCTCCTCATTACCTTTTTCCACTACCAGTGGTTACTTCCATGCATCTTTAGAAGACCCTAGTTCAATGAAATCAGGTAATGAATTGCACTCTTTCCATAACACCAAAATCCTTAGACATATCAAAAAATATCCTTGATCAACTACCACATGAGATTTGACAAAAGTTCCAAATTTATCCCCTATTTCAAGCATTTCTTGATCCCAATATTCCTGAGGTAAATTATTGAGCTTGATCCAAATTGGGAATTCCTTGATCTTTTCCACAGAAGGGTCAAAATTTGGAGCCCATTTTGTAAGATAGAACCCTTTCCCATAGATCAAATATCACCCACTAGATTCAAAATCCAGTTCTTATCATGTTTGGAAGAGTAGATGACAAGGTTTAACCATTAGCCATGGTTTTCAAAGTGCAATCCTTCTCCCATTTATCATCACACCAGCTCCTTATTTTACTGAGAGAAGGCCACGGTCCTTCTCATTTCATGAAAAAGGCATTATCTTCTAAAAAGGCTATTGATCCATTCCATTGCCTATTGTTAACTAACATAGAGGAAACCTTTACATAGACCACATTATCACTCACTTTCTAGATCTTTGTTTCCTTGACATAGGTCTTGGGAGGCCAAATTTTTTTCTCAATCTGCTTGAAATTAAAGGTTTTATCTACCTTAAGGGGATCCCTACAAAACCCATGTCTTTGCTAAGATTTATCCAAACTCCTTTTGTCTCTAGAAACTTTGGTCACATCCTACCCACCCTTTACCAAATTCTTCCATTCTGACCACGATATTGTTTGGAACCTAGGTTGATTTAGATGATTGAAAGGTCAAAACCACCTAGCTTGACCACTGTAATCTTGGCTCTAGTGCCTATGAAAGCTTGACCATCTTGGCCATTGCAACCATGGCCTTCCTGACCATTGCATCCTTCTCTCTTCTTACATTATTTTCAAATGACCTTATATAGCCTTATTTTCTAGAAAATAACTTACCTATGGTAATAACTTCCCAAGAAACTTATATACTCACTAATTGACTATTAATATAAAATCTAATGCACCATCATATCAAACATTCACAATGCACAAATAACCTTTTTATTATTGGAAGGCTGAGACACGCCGATTTCTTAACACAAAGAATACACTTATCTAGATAATACCTATATGAAAATTTAGCATAATGTACACATGCTATCTATAATAATTGTTTTGAAGACATATCTTTCTATAAAGATAAACATAGTTTATGACTAGGCATCAATATTCTTTAGATCCATTAGACTAATTGTACTTATGTCCTATAACTATTTTATTACAAAATTCATAACAACCTCTTTATTAAAGTATTTCATTAATTAAAGCAGTGTCACACAATCAATCAAGTGAAATCTATACAACTATGATAAAATTTTTGTACATTAGATTAGCTATAAGAATAGGGAAAAAAAATGCTCCAATAATGCAAAACATTTATCTATAAGAACATAATTATGTTAGTTTCTTATGACAATTAGACGCTACAATACAACCCATACATCAATATAACTCAATTTTATAACAATCTTTTTACATTAAATATGATATATAATTCTTATTATTTTTATAACTACATCATCTATCAATCATATAAATTTGACCTACCAAATATACTAATTGTACAAATATCCTAACTACTTTGCCCAACTAATCTAATCTAAACTACTTTACTACGAATATTCAATATACTAAGAAAAAAAAGTATGCATGAGATGAACCCAACCATCTCATATTTTTACAATATTAAATGTATTTACCATTCCTAAAAATAATTAAATATATTCATGCACCAAAACAATTTCACCATAATCTCACTAATCTATAATTCCCCAGGATACTAAGCACATTAAATACTTTTACATTTAGATACGTAACTTCTCTTAACTAACCATTATCTAAATATAAAACAAAATTGAGAACACCTTCCATGTGAAAATGACAAAACCAGATCAGACTGCAAACATCTCACACAATACATTTGGTAGACAACCATTACCAACGAAGGCACCATGTGAGGTATTGTCCAGAAATGCACTATTGGAGTACACATAAATAGTTCCTTTCCCACAATTATTTCTAATCTATCTGTAATGGCCAGATGACACATGACCAAATTGCAGCTTTTACCAGAAGAAGACAATGTTCAAACACATGGCCCTATATAACAGCACACACTCTACTTCATTTCCATCAAGCTTGAATCTCAATCTCTAGTTCTTTGTAGCTTGTACATTTGATACCAAGTAAACATGGCAAAATCTGCAGCAATTCTGTTCATAGCTATGATTGGTATTGCAATGAGTGTAGGACCTGTAATGGGCTGCGGAAGCCATAAGTTTGGTTCTTCTGGCGTACCTTCTTCCAGCTCAGCGACCGGAAAATGTCCACTGAATGCATTGAAGCTTGGAGCCTGTGTTGATCTACTCGGTGGCTTGGCACACGTTCACCTTGGAGATCCTGTTGTGAACAAGTGCTGCCCTCTTTTGAAAGGAATTGCAGAGTTGGAGGCGGCACTATGTTTTTGTACAACCATTAGGGCAAAGGTTCTGAACATCAACATCGTTCTTCCAGTGGCTCTTGAACTTTTTGTTCAGTGCGGATTGACTCCTCCTTCAGGATTTAAATGCCCACCTCTTAACTAATTCAGTTTGCTCTATCGTATGCCCAGCTCTACGTCCATAGAACGCCTTTCTTGTCCTAGTTGATTTCTGATTGTTTTCTACAGTACTAGCGCGGTTTCAGACTGTTGTATTGGAGGATTACTACTCGTTTAATAAATAGAGCTGTTTATGATTTTGTGTGGCGTGAGTGATGACATCGACGTTTGATGCTTGATTCTTTATGAGCGAAAATAATAGTTGAATGATTTCAGATGTAGATCCATGGCTACTGAGGAATAAGCAAAGCCGTTCCTCATTATACGCAAATCTATTTAAGGATGATTTTTTTAAGACCTTAAAACATAAAGTATTGTAAATCTTTCTTACTAAGAGTCTTAATATATAAATTATGTAGATGAAATATACAAATATGTGATCTTTTTTTTACAAGAATATGAAAAAAATAAATAAAAGTGTGGATGTTGATTATACTAATGTATTTATATTTAGATAAATATATGTTAAGTTTGTAGAGATATATTTCTAATTGAAATCTAATTTTAATTCAAATGTGTAAGATCTAAGATCTAAGAGAGATACAATTAAGCACAATAACAAAATAAGAGTAATAGTTGACACTCAATTCATTGGAGATGAAAAGTACATATAGGAAGAGTAATTGGGTCGAATCAAAAGTAGAGCCAAACACTTAATGAGTGGTATCGAGTTGTCTCCCCACTAAACTAGGATGAGGTGTTGAAATGGAATCGACACATCTTTAAACGACTCCTAAATGATGAAAATTTGCATGAACAAGTGTCAAATGAATATAGACAACTAATTAGGTTTGATAAGATTAAGTGTAATTAAATTAAATAAATACACTAACACCCCCTTAAGCATAACTTAGGAGGACAAGATAAAAATGGGTCTCATCTACTAGCCTAGTGAGGTACCCATGTACAATGAAATGTCTCATAAAAGGAGAAAGATAGAAACCCTAGTGGGAAAAAACTATCATCAAAAAAAGAGAAGAAGAGAAGAACTTTGAAGTGTGTTGAAGTTGTAAACTCTACTAATGATAGACTCGTGTTTTCTGGAATTGTTGAATCTTCAAGATATGTGGAACAAGATTTACTGCTTGACTGAAAAGATGACACTGCTCAATTAGTGTACACAAAGTTCATCAAACTTTGTGAAATTGATAATGCAGATAGTACTTTTGATGAGGAGTACTTGAACCTCAAATTGATTTGCTGAATCAATCCCACATACGAGAGATCAAAAAATGAAGTATATTTTATGCTTTCCAAAAGAAGATTCGAAGCATTACCATACTAACACGCATTATAATCTCTATCGAAAGTGTATAGAGATATACAAGGTGTGCTCCAAGACACACTCACATGAGGTAAGTATCACATGAATCCATGTTGTGATGTTAAAGCCCCTCATTACACTTCATAAGCATATGCACAATAATTTTCCAATTTTTCTTTATGTGGAACACATATAATTTTGCGGCACTTAAATTGACACCCATCGCTATTTTAAAAGCTTTACAAAGCTTTCTATAAAATGTAGATCAAAAATTGCGCAACCAATACCGCCGCAGATCCAAATCTGCAGAACCAATACCACTGGAGATTTTCGGAACCGCGGGCTGAGGTTTTCGAGCCGATTCCCAAACCGGAGATGCCTTGTCTAAACCCGGAATTCCCCGAAATCCATTGTGTATGCATGAGCCTTTTACAAACTGAAATCCGCTATGTGTCGATCTCTTTTCCAAACCACAGTTTGAGCAGACGCGACAGTTTGACCATACGTAGGAGGTGAGCTTTTTCAGAGGTGAGAGGAGGGTTGAGTGTCATGGCGTGCTAAGCCACGTAGGATCACTGTGGTAGCAAAGTTGTAGGGAACGGAGAAGACCCGCGGAGGACTGGCTTGCTCTCATGGGACGTTGTTGGGTTACAAATGCCATAGGTCACGACCCATGGGAGATCGCAGGGATCAGATCCGATTCGTACTGATGCCGCGGAGGGGTGCCAATTCATGGGAGGGCTGCCGCGGCATGTCGCGATGGCTCGTAGAAATGGGGCCGAGCCAAAAACCTATGCACATGGAATGTGACAACCTACACACACAAAAACTTCCTAAGTGTGTGTTATAGGCTTATAAGAATCTCAAATCGGCTCTATATCATGCAAAATCAAAGATGTAGGAGATAAAATTAAGCACCATAACAAAATAAGAGCAATAGTCAACATTTAATTTATTGGAAATGAAAAGTATATATAGGAAGAGTGATTGGGTTAAATCAGAAGTCGAACCCAACACTCAATGAGTAGTGGCGAGTTGCTTCCCACTAAACTATGATGAAGTGCCACAATAGAATCGACACACCTATTTAAACAACTCCTAACTGATGACAACTTGGATGAACAAATGTCAAATGAATATGGGTGATTAATTAGGTTTAATAAGCCTAAATGTAATTAAATTAAATAAATTCACTAACAAAATGTACTTGTAATTTAATGTTTAATCTAAGATAACCTAAGGGTTGGGGGCATGACTCAACAGGTGAGAGCTTTTTGTGGTAGACATAAGGTCATGAGTTCATGTCTTCCCTTAGCCCAACTAGTGTTAGAGGACATTTCTTGCCAACATCATCAATCACGTGAAAAAGTTAACTCAACATAATGTAGTTTATAGTGAGGGCTACCCTATTCCTAGAATCTAAAAAGAAAAAAGCTACACCCAAAATATTTTCTTCAAATATCATTTAGATAAATGTCTAAATGAGGTAAGACTATAGACATGCATCCACTCATCAATGTTATTGAAAAAAACATAATGATAGGAATTGAATACTATAATTGATAGTAATTTGTCCTCGATCAAGTATCACTAAGGAAATGGGAAATTCAACTTTGAGTGAGCTGAAAATGGTTGTTGAAGCCCATTGGTTATTCTTATGGTTTTCTATAGCTACATAACCTTGGAGTGATGCATGATTGTGAGACCCAATGTCCCTAATTGCATTGAATTGATAGAAAACACTATTTTCTTAGAAAAAGAACTAAAATAAATCAAGAAAAACATGCCTATAATCTCTAGAAAAAGATAGTGCTTTTAGTGAACACATTATAATGAAGGGGGTAATTATGTGTTGTTATTTTGTATAGGTGATTGTAAAGTCTTAGGGAAAATCTATAACAAAATATGTCGAAACATGAAGGATGATAATTGATGTCTAGTGAATGTTTTTTGATAAGATTGTGTACATATTTTTTCCATCAACATTTTGGATTACACTTTGTGATCCATCATCAGGATGCAAAAGAAAACAAGAAGAGAAAGAAAAATATGTTTTTTCTCTCCTTGATCTCTTCTGCATCCACATGATGTATCATGGAGGGTGATCTGAAACATTGATAAAAAAAAAATGCACACAACCTTATCCATAAGCATTCACTAGACATATGGATTGTGGAAATTTGATAAATCTTATCGACAATTAGATGTTCAAAGCATAGCAGGTATCAACATTAAATTTAAAATAAATATCTGTATCAACCCCTCATCGTTATAATCTTATTGATTATTAATATTTATAGTGAATCTTGACAATTTCAAGCCAAAATTCAAACTTTAATACATGCACTTTGAAATCTATTTTTGTTTTGTAATTATATCTACAATGATGAGAAAATCTCAAGTCATTAATGGGGTTTTTCTCTAAATATCATGAGGTTCTTAATATGGAGATCCATGTCTAAATATGTTAAAGTGACATCTAGTGCTAGAATTCCAAGTGGTGGTTCTTGGACTTCCATTGTGGCATTTAAGTTGACAAGTGGCTTCTAAGTTGTACTAGGGGTTTGTTGCTTGATTATGTTGACTATGGAGGAGGTCCCCCTTATGACCTCCCTTGGACTCAAAATAAGCTAAAACTATTGAATTTCACAACTTCGATTGCGGTTTATTGAACAAAAAAATAAAAACCAAAAAAGAGAACACCTTATGAATTGAACATTGACTAATAAATTAATATGAAAGGGAATTACCATTTCCTAAATAAATATCTAGATTACCTTATTTTTTGTATTTGATGATTGAATAAATATGATCAAATGGATCAACTTGATAAATTTAATGAATGATTAGACTCAAGGAAAAATAATAGTCGTGATTAAAAAAAATAAATCAATAATTAAAAAATCATCCAATATAAAAATAGGCAATGTATTCAATTAAAAAATTTAAAGGGTATAAAATATTCCTACTAATATTTTTAGCATTTGATTCTTAACATGTAAATTAATTAATTTTTTTAGATGAATTTGTTCACCTCCTTATGTTTATATTGTATAAGTAATAACAAAAATATGTATCTGAAAATTATTCCAGGAGAATATAAATTTGAAATAAAATGTATAAGAAAAGAAGTGACATTGACAAGTGGGAATCAACCACTAGACCATGCACAATAAAATTTGATAGGTTGGCTCCAAGAGGTTGCCAAACACACCTTCTTAACTATAGGTAAAACCATGATTCCAATAGGTGGAGGCGTAAAAAAAGGGAAAATAGGGGGAGGATAGGAGAAACAAAAGAAAAATAGTTGGAGGCCAAGGAAAAACTTTGTCAAGACTTGGGGGCATTAGTATATATATACAACTATAGTTCAATATTTTATTTATACATATGTATATATTATACTAAATATTTCTTTTACTATACATAGTACATATATATGTAACTATACACACATACATATATATGTGCATACCTATATGCATATACACATATTTATACCAAGATATGTACATAGAAACATACACATGTAAAAAGATGTAAATCCATATATAACCCTTCTTCTTAAAGTTTATATATTGTTCTTTTAATAAAATAATAGAAAAATTATTCACTTATGAACACAACTCTTATAAGGCCAACATAAATATATAGGTCACGAACCCTTTAAAAGGGTGACCTACATAATCAAGTAGTACCCCTATATGGGGTGACCTATATAGTAAAGGACAATATGCGAGAACAAGCCACAACCTATTAGACAAGCGATGACATGTTTGATTTTTTTTCTTATATCTTTTAAAAGAAAATATATATTTGTTTGTGTTTAAGCATATATTTTTTCAAAGTTTTTGATTAGGGTAAAATTGATTTTGTATGGGGCCTTAATACCCTATATAATAAAAAGCTACCAATAATAGAGGATAAAATTGACTAACTTAATAACAAAAAACCATCAATAAATAATAGAAAACCAACACCAAACATAACAAGGTCATAGAATCAAGCCAACCTACTATAATTCCTTCAAGATTTTAATAGCCTCCAATTTTTTCTTTTATCATCTAGCCATGCATATCTATAATCTCTTGGATTACTTGAGAATGCATTGATAGGAGAATTTTTCTGCAGATCTATTGATGTTGTTGAATTGTTGTATCTGTATGGTTTTTATTAGTGGAAACATATTGATTTGGTGATTGGTATTGTTCTCAATATTTATGATATATTGTACATATAATTTTGAGGTTCTATTGGTCCAAACGATGGTGCTCTGGAAATTGTGTTTCAATGAGGTTTGGAGTAATGTTTGTGTTTAAATGTGGTCCCAAATTCTCTACTATTCTAGATGTGGTACTATTTGTTTGGTTTCATATCTTTCAGGGCTTTAATTTGTAATATTCTATGTTTAGGTGATGTTGATGCGGTCTATAATCATTGTTTCTAATGAAAATATTTATTCTTGGGCTATGAATTTTATGACATATGGATAACATGTGGTTAATTATTCAAAGCGGTGTGTATAGTGTGGTCCACTTTTTATTCCTCCCCACCACATGAATTTTTAGTCTAGGGGCCTCTTTTCAATTATGTTGTTAGCTAGGAATATTTGACTTGGGTTTAAAATAAACATGGGTTTATCCACACAATTATGTTCTTAGCTAATTCGTCACTGTTGGTATCAGTGTTTAAGTAGCGACATCTTGAGAATCCTAGAGGATGTAGGTTAGTTAGATAGAATTGCACTTTCAATTGACAAATTGTATTAATGATGTCAATGTTAAAAATTAGATTAAGTTGTTTTTGCATTTATTATTATGTTCATGTAATAATTAATTGTGTTTGGCATGTACCTTTCCTTTAAACAATTTTTTTTGCATCGTTATTAAGTCTAGTTTAGACTTTGTCTTCATGGGCTCCCGAGCAGGGCATTATAGTATACACTAGCATAGTATTAAAAAATAAAATTCTCTAGAATCAAGGTTGTAAGAGTGATTCCTATGATTTGCAACTTAAAATAGCATGGTTCTTAGTTCAGTTTTTAATTTTTAATTTTTTATCATTATAAGATTCACCCACTTATTCTCATAACTATATGTAAACTAGCTAAACAATAACTATATTAATGTATATTGTTCTAAACCAAAAGTTAGATTTGAGAGTAGAGTAACATGTATTTATTCTTATCTTTTTACACTTCTTTCTTTCATAACGTTTATACCATTTCTTAGATTAGGATTAGAAGATAATAGTTTGGGATTCTACTTTTTAAACCTCAAATTAATGGTTATAAGTTTCTTAGGTGATATCTTATTTTATTCCATTAATTCAACTAAAGACTCATGAATGAAATAGCTAAATGGCTTAATTGTTCGGTTGGTCAAGGCACTTCAAATATTGTTATAATTAATCTTGATAAATTATTGTATTATTGTCTTTTCATGTAGAAAACTACTCACTACACTTGTTGTTATCTCAAGAGATACACCCACACCAACTTTCTACATTTTTAAAAATGAAATATAGCATAAATGATAATTTTGATATACAAAATCATTGTAGAATTTTCATTTTGTTTATTTAATCCAACTATAATACTTTTCTTTAAGTAATAACATGTAAAAATTTCATAGTGATCATTGTATCATTCTGATAAGTCACATGTTAATTTTCACCACTTATTTTTAGTGTATAATATTCTGCAGAACATGTTATATAAGGAAGTGGAAGGATGAATTCAGATAGGAACAACCCTTAATGAATAAGTTATAAAATTTATGTCTAAGTTAAAGTTAAATTAAAAATTTTCATATCTATGATAAAATTTGCTATGCAATTATAAAAAACATAAATTAAGTTTGAATTTTCAACCTCTAAGATTTCTTTTTGTTCACAAGGAAAATATATTACTTCATTTAATAGGAATGGTATATAACATTCAGTCTGAATCAATGCCCAAAGAATATAGATGATATAACTTATTGCTTTGATGTAAAAAATAAACATGAGGACATAATAGAAGTTTACGCTGGTAGAAGGATGTCACTGGGAAGGATTTTATAGCTGACGTGGTCTCCAATTTGAGTCATGAAATTTTGTTCGCCCGTGACGAATTTCGCAAGATCAAGCTCTGCATGTGATACATTGTTTGGCCAACCTGTACTATTACGTTTAATTTAAGAATTTGTACATAGCAACCTAAACTAATGGCAAACGATCTCTGTCCTGTCTGTCAAGTACAATCGTTAGTGTAATCGACCACATGGCATGCGAACGTATTCTGCGCCTGTTGCATACCCACTTCAAGACACTTAACAAGTTGTATTAGCTGCTGCTCAACAAGTAAACTATGCAATTAGTTAAACATTAACAAGTATTAAAATGTTTCGAATATACTATTATTACATCCACTGTAGATAACAGACAAATTGAGAAGGCAAGACCTCCTTAATTGAATATATACCATAGAGAGAGAATATTCACCATTTGAATGGTTGATCATAGCTATATGGTAAAGATTGCTACAAGCAATTAACACCATCTCCCGCTGCACAAATACTTAAAAAAAAAATGAAACATCTTCAATGTATACATAGTATCCTTATAGATCAAGTTTCAGGATTAAAAATATTTTTAGTAAAGTAAGTTTAGTCTTTTGAAATCTACACACCATGTAATTCTTTATGGTCATTAATATGTTTATTAAAGACTATTTTCAGCTCTTTATAATTTATAATTTATTTTATGTTTTTTTTGTTTGTCTATTCTTATTTTTCATTCTAACATGTGAAGTATCGCATTTTTAAAGAATATGAGCTTTATGTCTTTTATCCTCTTTGTTGAATAAGGAGGACATCTTATTGAGAACAATCATAAAATATTTTCTTTTATATGAAATATCTTATTGAGAGGATGAAGAAAATGCTAGAAAGCACCAACTTTTTGGAGATGGCACCTCCTATGAATATCCCAAATCCCATGCCTTTAGATGTTGCTAATAAATAAAAAATTACTGGATCTACATATAGTAGCCCATCAATCATCTATGCGCCAAGTATGACTATTACATCAATGAAAGGTGATTAGGAACCCAAAGAAATTATACTGATAGGAAATGTACTTTTAGTTGATTATGATATCATTGAAATAGATTATTTTGACCAATGTAACTTTTAGGAGGAGTTTATGGAGTGCATGAAAGGTGGGCACGATGAGCGGATTTCCAAACAATTCATCTCATCCTAGAACAATAGGAGTGTCTCGGTTGGTGGCATCCATTTCTAGATCAATGAGGAAGTCATTGCAAAGGCGACAAGCCTCTCTATGGAGGGGAGAAAATACAAAAAGACCAGTCGGACTCCCGACCCTACCAGCCTCAACCAATTTTTCAAGGAAGGAGAGAATCCTGTGAAGAAGCAAGGGGGTTTTAACTGGGAAGAGCTGCCCGAGTTCTGGCCCAAGATTTGCCTCATTGTGATGAAATATTTCACGCTGGAAGGTAAGTTCACTATGTTCTACTACTACCACTTACTGTTCCTGATCATATTAGAAATAAGGATTTAATTTCCATACCCTTTTATCTCCTGCATTCCATAGAAACTAATATATTGGATATTAAGGAGAACCCTGATAAATCAATCCCTATCCTCCATAAGGGCCTCCTTCTTTGTATTTACCACTTCCACAAGGCTATCTGCCCGCCACCCCAACCCCCCGATTATCCAAGAGATGACCCAGGAGGAGTCCTCGGCCAAAACTGAAGACCCCACTCATTCCACCTCCCAGTCCATCCAGGTTATCTAGGAGTTTGAACTGGGTACTAAAGAGGGTAGAACTTGCAAAAAATGTGTTAAAAACCCTTTCAATAGGAAGGAGGGTCAGGAGGAGTCTCATGTCTCTGAATCTGTGGAGAATAAAGATCAAAAGGAGTCTGACAGTACTCCTACGACTGAACAAAAGCCCAAAAATAGAGAATGATGGAGAGCCAGGTTAATTTGGAGGTTGACTTAAGTGGATCGGGTCACCGAAGGTCTAATAGAATTGTGAAGGAGCAGTGTAAAACTAGAATTTTGGAAGCGGCCTCTAGAGAGCAGTCCCTGTCTGAAAAAGACTCTCATACCACTGAGTCCATGAAGGGTTCCTCAAATGATCACATGAGTCCTATTAGGACTGGTAAAACTCCCCCGCCTAACCTTCAGCAAACCATGGAAATCCCTTGTAACCCTACCCCGCCCCTGAGTCCTCCCCATGATCTCCAGGATAAACCCCCCACCTCTGAGTACAATACCGGGTTTCTGGCTAACAGAGACAAACCTAAAGGAACTCTCAAGATGAGGTTCTCTGTTATGGACAAGGAGATTGCTGACATCAAAAAGAATATGCATGAACTAAAGCATCACTGCATGATGACTAACAAATTTGTACTGAAGGTGATGCATGCTTCAGCTATGACCATCTGTACTATGCAGGAAAAGTTGGCAGGCGGCAGTCTAGAGGCGAATGAGGACAAAAAGGATTTGTTCCCGTTCCTGTAGGAGGAATGGGCTAGGACCCTGATGTCTAAACATATGGGTGGAAAGAACTAGCTTCTGGTGGTCATGAGTTGGTTATTTTTGACTGGACATGGCCCTCAGTTCCCCTATTTTGTGTTTGGGTTTAAAGTTATTCTATCTAGCTCTTGGTACAGCCGTGCGTGGCTTATAACTATTATTTTAACTGCTACTCTTCGCTTTAAATACTCTGGTTTAATTATTTTGATTAGTACTATGATTTATGTTTTTGATAGAGGCAGATTAGACTTGGTGATTCTGCTATTAAACTGTTCGTATTTGCTTTGACTAGTGCCATTAATCTGTTATTAATGTGCCTCTAGCCCTTTGTTCTGTGGGCTAGCACCCTCTTGCTACTTTTTCTATCAAAAACTTTTAGGAGGAGTTGAAATGATACAATTATGCTAGATATAAATTTATTAAGATATCAAAATTGAGATAATTTTATACTAGATATTAGGGCCTTATTTTTCCAAAGGTTTCTTTTGGATGATGAAATTATTGGGTAGAATGAACTAAAGATGGCTCAATTAAAATTGAAGATAAATGGTTGCATGAAAATGAAAAACATTAAAAAATAGAAATAATTAGAATTTAGTAAAGAGGATTCTACCCAAATCAAAATTGAAAGAAAATGGCTCCTCATTGTTACCTATATAGGACATCTCTTCTACTAGTTCCCTAGACACAATTATAAAATAGGATTTGAGGAAAATCTATGAAAAAGAGAAAGATGAAAAGGAATTTTATTTTGTGTCTATATTTAGTTGCAAACACAATGCAAATAGCCATCCTTTCCATATCTCTACAATTAAAAAACTATATTTCTACCAAAATATTGGTGAGCTAGGTGAAAATTTTATTATCTAAAGTATCAATGATACAAGCATACCCTAGGAAGTGTCATAGATTGTAAGCACTACTTTATTATGTTAAACAATAGACCAAGGTTGAAGGCTAATCATGACAATTTGCAAGAGGAACAAAATAGGTTGCTACAAGATATAACATGGTTATATCTAAGGTGGTTTAACCCAAATTCAAAACATGTAATAGCTTTTAGATACTATTTCTAAGAAATACGTGGATACTCTTATGCTTATATAAGGCTCTAAAAGAATATTCAGATAGTATTATACCTAAACGGTCAAAAGATTTTATTGACTTGATTCATATTCTTTTTTACCATAGAGTTTCATCCATATTTGATAAGATAATGAAGCATGTGGATAATTTTATAGCTTGATAATATTGTAGAAAAATAGTTAATTAAGTTGTTCTCTTCAATCTTATATTAAATACACATAGGCTCCATAATACTGACCATAAAAATAACAATAGGGAATACAAGTATACAAAAGACAACAATAGTGTTGGAAGATATCCCTACTTTTTAAAACTAGCTTAATATCACACTCCATGAAAATATAAATGGATTTAAAGAATTAAAGGAGTGTCAATTACCATCCATGCTATACTAGAGTGATGGCATGAACTCACTATTCAATAGTAAGGTGGAATTCTAATGCATAACTCCTAGACTTGTTATGAAAATATTTTATGGGAATAAAGTTGATCTAATTTTATGTAAGGTGAAGCTAAATAAACTATTTAATTTTGGAGTTTGGATTAGAGGGATTCATTAAGGAAGCTAATGCACTAGTATATATTATATATTTGAATCACTAACATAAAGTAAAATAATATTGTTGACTTCTAGTGACCAGCTAATAATGAGTTTCTGAGGATGAGTTTCTATATTTGCCTAATCTTACAAGAATTGACAATTAGCATGTCTAAGTAATTTTAAATTATCTTTCTACTAAGACACCATTTATAGAAAATAGATTTGGCATTAGACGATTTGATATATACTTTGAAGTTGGTAGATATTTTGAATAAAATAAATTAGCTCAAGTTTTATTAAGCCTAGATTACAAGGATAATAACCAACTTATTTTGGTTATAAAAGGCACATGAGTCCTATACTTGAGAGAATATTCAAATGAGTGTATAGTGAGGTTGTTAAGGAGCTATTATTAACATTTCAGATATTTTAGAATGATATTTGTGATTATCTTTGAACATATCCTCTATTAACGATCTAGAGATTCAAAATTTTTCCTTTATTAAAGAATGATGAAGTTGGACTTCAAATTATCATCTATTGATGAAATTTGGAAAATTCCTAGTATCCCCTCTCTTTTCCACTTCTTGTGGTAAATGCAAAGCATCATTTAGATTTTAGTTGATTATTTTTGCACCATTCCATGCATTTGATAATGATTCTTTATTTTGAGAAAAATATCAGCTATGTATCTTCATTGAGCTCCTACTCATAATCATAGAATATCATTCAAATATTGACGACTCAAATCTCATGCCGAACACACGTCAACAATACCTAGATTTTTTCCTTCTAAGAAGGAAAAATCATTTCCATATAAGGAACCATCATTTCATGATTTTGATTCTATGGAAATTTGACCCAAGATTAACATAGATGAAGCTACCAACTCCTGTATATGTGAAGTATGCTTTTATCTTTCACAACTCTGACAAGCGCATCCAGGACCATTCATTCTCCTGCACTGAAAGCCATGAGAATGGGCAGCCATGGCGTGGGAGTAAAACGCACCCATCATGTGGCTGAGGGAGATAATTAAACATTATCGGAAAGGAGGAAGCCGAATGTGGACGAAATCTCCATTTATTGAAGTTTGGAGGGCTCCCACATACTACGATGATATTACGTGTGGAGATAAATTGGAGGCACAACCAATATACCTATGCGAATAAATAACAAATATGTTTGATTTTATTTTTTCAAATTATTCTAGAATGACCTCGATGGTTAAAAAGCTACCGTTACCAACTATATATGATTTTTAATGCCCATAAATAATGACAAAGACAACTGGCAAATGTGTTGTAGTGAGGATAAGTATATATGGCGTGTCCGCTAATGGAAACAATTGGACATCACAGAGGGGCAGGGAGATTACTTGAAATTACCTTGGATTCTCGAACCCACATTCTTATATTTGAAGTAGTAATACGCGTTGGCCAATCCCTGCATCACCTACAGACTTGATGAGGTTGTGAAATCGTTCACGGGTGAACAAATTTTCATGATTGAAGTCTATAAAAACCCACCTGGGGGACGTCCCTCTACAGCCCTAAATTTGAAGCAGTTCTTGTGGCTTCTGATTTGCTTTTTCTTTTTCGTTTTCGCTCGAGATTGTTTTGAGAGGGTGAAGATGAGAAACGGTGCAGTATTGGTTGCAGTGGGTATGATCTGTTTGGCGATGGGCATGGCTTCTCCAGCAGAAGCACGCCATTACCACTCATCTCCATCTTCTTCATCTTCTTCTTCAAGCTGTCCGCTGATCGCATTGAAATTGGGAGCTTGTGTGGACGTGCTGGGAGGACTTGTACACGCTCCCATTAGAGATCCTGCTGTCAACACTTGCTGCCCTGTTTTGCAAGGCGTTTTGGAAATTGAAGCAGCTCTGTGTTTGTGCACAACAATTAGGGCCAAGCTTCTGAATCTCAACATCATCCTTCCCATCGCTCTCGAACTGTTTGTTCAATGCGGCCTCACCCCTCCTGCTGGATTCAAATGCCCACCCCTTAATTAGAAAAATGCAACCCGTCAACGTGATGCCACTTTTCTAAAACCTAGATAGAGGTTTATTGTTTGATTTCATTTCGGTCAGTATTTATCTAATTGGATTCCGGATTTCTACAATAAATTTGTAATTATTA
>BSBK01009437.1:0-132500 GCA_027943335.1 Chamaecyparis obtusa | reverse complement strand
AGAGATACTCTCATTAGAGGCCCAAAATTATAAACCTCATAATCACATGTATATCAAATAAAACCATATTCCCTTCAAGAGGGTTAACATATTACTTATCCAAGAGGTAGTTGATTTGTTACTAAAGTTTCTTCATCCTCTAATTATCCTTTGTACTTCCTTGCATATCACAACCATAACTCATAGTTAAACCTCAATAGGAAACTAAAATAATAGATAATCAAATTCTTTTGAGCTTAATTGTGAATCGTGTGTCTAGCTATTCTCTAATCAAATTTAAATTTTGCACAACAACCTGAGTCCTTTTTTCTAAATGAATCATTTCAAGTCATGCAAATGTGCATATACAAATGATTACATTAAGTAATAATAATAAAGCTTAATTCCCGAAATGAAAATGTAAGAGACCACTCATAAGTTTAAAAAACATCAAACATATTCCCTTCAAGAAGGATACATAACTTACATCATGTTTGTTAATGACATTAAGATATTACTATCATGATAAGAACATGCAATTAATTAATTAATTAATATCTTTTAATATATTTAATGGTGATATATTATAGTTGTATTAATCTCCCATAAAACAAGGTCTTTCATGGTATTAATGAGGCGGGGTCTTAAATTCCCTTACACTTGTCTTAGACTTCCTACTAGAAGTCACCCAAATTTAGGGATGTAATCCTCATCCTTAGATCTTTCTTAAATCATTAAACATTTTAAATTTTAATCTTATTGAAATATAGAACTAAAACCATAATACATGGTAAAGATATACTTTCCTTGATTTAGGTGCTTCAAGAACTTAGGAATAAAACCTCATACAGTGGAAAAAAAAGTAAAAATGTAATCCTAGTATTCACAATATCTCTTATATTTGCATCATTCACATAATTATTTAATTTTAAATGTAATGATGCATAATAATATCATCCAAAATATCCTTGTTTTAAATAAAGTCACAAAATAATCTACTGATACATGACTCATTGTTATACCAAAACATACTCAATTGTACCCCACATATAACTCATGATGTTGGTATTCCAAAATTTCCAATTTCATCACATGTATTGGTTCATGATTAAGTTGTATAGCACGTGTCACTTTTATTATGCCATAGTTTTTAGTTATTCTATATTATATTCATTCATAACATCACAATGTCTATGTAATAATTTAATACAAGATCATACTAGGGTTTTACAATATACTAACACAACAAAAGACTCAAAAAGGACTTATGTGGATGGTCATCCATAATACTGATGGCATATGAAAGGATGGTATCACGAGGACCTTCTCTAAGAATTCCCATATACCTTTCCTATTATCTTACCTTTGTTTGTGTAAGGGGGATAGACTCCAAAGGTAGGTACAAAATAATCACACACATGATCTAGGGGAGAAATGGATTATGGGCTTTCCACACTAGTCCCATTGATACTCCCATTCTCACCATAAAAAAATAGATTCCCCAATAGATCTGTTGACTTGGTGGTCAGCACCTCCTTGGAGATGTTGGGAGTTCCCTTTGATCTTCAACTTGTAGATTTATACTCTAATGGATAACTTTAATATAACTTTGACTCTATCACCACTCCAAAGTCTACAAGGAAGAGGGCCAATTAACAAGGATCAAGAGAGATCCTCCTACACTTTGAGCCTTATTGCTCAGGCGGGTGTACCCTTGATTCACTTCTTGAAAGGAATCACTAAATGATATATGACTATATACTCTTTACTAACTGCTTTAAGATTTTATCATTTGAATGTTTGTGTGTGTGGTTGATGACAATGAAATGCCTCCAAAGGATGGACCAATGCCTTAACCTAGGGCAAAGAGTCATCCAATTAAATACATCAGTTGAAAACCTTAATTCAAACACAATTGAATCCAGGATAAGTGCTTTGCCTATTACAACTCTCCCTCAGACATAAGGACATCAGATTCCTGCTTGGTTGCAAACTCACTGAACCCACCTAAAAGACTTTAATCCTAACTTTGTTAGGAACTCAGAGATGACTTCACAATACTCTTTGTTTACCATATGCTAATGCACTTTGTGACATTAACATATATGAGCTTAGAACCGAAACAAGAAGACATACACAAATGCAAGATTGGAACTCAATAGTATTTTCATTAACATATTCAGGATCAATATACAATCAAAACAACACAAAGATAGGAAAAAATACAAAATCCAGCTCCTCTATTAGTAAAACACCATGGACAACCAGCCTGGGACCAAAGAAAGTTTTAGAACCCCTACATAGTCAAAAATTCTACAACTTATACTCCCTAGTCATCTTGGAATTCTCAAAGAGAATGCAACAAGCTATAGATGACTTAGGGTTAGGGTTTCAAACACCCAACCAACTGGAAACGGTCATAAAGTTATTACAGGGGTGGAAACCTAGGAAACCAGGAGAAAGAAAATCATGGAATGATCCTCAATCATGAAAAATTCTCTATGAAGGTACTGAGAACCACAAAAACACTCAAAATGTCAACCCTGCAACATGCCTTGAGCACAAAACAACATAGTACAAACCCTGTAGATGATCACTCAACACCTTGGACCACACTGCAACAGCAAACAGATCATCTCTCACCAACACTAGTCACTTCTACATTGAATTCTAGTCCTTCTGGTCGCAGGAAACCCGTCAAAAATTTGAATTTGAATAATAATGGTCATTTCCATGGCGCTTGCAGCGAATCAACGGTCGACGTTTGAATCTGCAACAACTTTAAGTCCTGACCGTCTGATCCTCCCTTTTCATGGTCTTTATGACTTATCTCTTAAAAGGGCCCCAGTCAAATTTAGCGAACTGGTGACAAAGGTTTCCACCAGTTCGTGAAACACTTTATCTCTCTGCCAAAAGACTCTTGATAACCCCAGGCCTGCTTGAACATCTGCCACATGTCACAACCTCACTCGCTGTAATTGTTCGGTCACCCTTGACATAGGACCCACCGACAAGATCCAAGTAAGATGCAAGATCAACGAATGGTGCATGATCTCAAGGGGTAGGAATATTCCATAAGATCATGCACCGACCATTGATTGAAAAACCTTCTCTGTAGGCCCCACCGACAAGATCCTTCTCAGCAACACACCGACCAATGAGAGAACGCCAACTGTACCAACATGGCAGTGGACCCGCATCACTTTATCACTTCTGAGGAAAGTAAGATAGATGGCCAGCATAAGATCTCAAGCCTCTGACAAAACCCATGAGAACTTACGACCATCGTCGATCCTCTGTAGATGTCAGGATCCTCTGATGCATCTAGAAACTAGGTCCCACTGATAACCTGATGTTAGATTCCAAATCGATGGCTATCGCATGATCGCGAAGGGGAAGAATATTCCTTGCGATCATGTGACAACCACTAGATCATGATCGTGTTAGAAGGTCAGGCCCAGGAAATATTAAGGGGCATGACTTAGGAAATATTAAAGTACCACCGAGCCTGCAGACTTAGGAAAAATTAATTTGGGAAACTTAGGCAAATTGGTGAATACTAAAAGGGGCCCAAAAACATTAGTCGCAAGGTCGTAACACAATAAAAAGATTCACGCGACCATGCGACAAAGGGGGGAACAATTAAGCACATGCAAATTAGGACCCTTAAGTGACCCAAAAAGTTAACTTGAAAATAGAACAAGGCTAGGGTAATACAAAGGGTTTTCAAACCAATGGCTAGTTTTTCAAAAATTTGAAATAAGGGTTTATGCCAGAGACCTAAAAACAACTACAGAGACCAGGGGAAGAGACCTAGAGCCATGAAATTTTTTGCACGTTCTAACAGGAGATTTGTGACATGGCTTAACTGCCTCCTATGGATCAGGTTAAATCTGACATTTGTATCAAGCATTGATAGTTTGAGCTTTTGGTGCAACGAAAAATGATTCCAACAATTGGTATCAGAGCCTTGGATCACGGGTTTGAGTCTCCCTTCAATGGGTGATGAAGGCTCTGTCGGTGCTGAGGGGGAGATTGTTGACTTGGTGGTCAGCACCTCCTTGGAGATTCGTGACATGGCTTAACCACCTCCCGTGGATCAGGTTAAATCTGACATTTGTATTGGGCATTGATAGTTTGAGCTTTTGGTGCAATGGCAAATGATTCCAACAAGATCTATGCCACCATAAAACTTGTCAGGAACCCCTCCTAGGTATGAGGTGGCTACAAGAAGTTGAGTCCCACTTTTGGGCAAAAAGTGGAAGTGTTTTCCCTGTTTGTCAATTTTTCTGTCAATTGATGTCAAAATTTGAGGCACTTAGAGATTGAATCTCAGAAACTTCAATAATAGAGAATGTAGTGCTTGGAGTCTACTTTTCAAATATGTAATTTATTTCAATACCCACATGGTAGAAATTGCTTTTTAGTAGGCATATTTATGTAAGAATAGGAAAAGGTATGGAAAGCATATCAAGGAAATAAAAAAAACCTCAAAGACATGCAAACCTATCTAACCCTATCATGAAAACTACTTTAAATACAAAGGAATTAAAATACAATAAAACCCCCTTTAAGTAAAGTTCCCATGTTCTCCTTTCTTCTCCATTGAATGTGATTATGTAGCTCTATGATAATGATGAAATGAACTAAGAAATTTGAAATAAAAATGATGAGAATACTAGTAGAAAAATGACAACTAGAGTGGTTAGCCAAATTAGTGCAAATGAGGCTCAATTTATAGGGTTGAGAGCCAAAATGTAAGAAAAAGGAAAGTTAGTGTGCATCTTGGAAATATATCATAATTATGATAAATTGAAGGCACAAACTAGTATATTTCCATAATTGGGGAGAAAAAATAGAAAAGTGTCATGTATTATGACACAGTATGATAATATGTACAAGAAAATGTGCATAGAAAGATGCAAGCACAATTAGGGGAAAAATATTTAAGGGAAAGTGTAAGAGGGTGAAGCACAAAAAGAGGAAAATGTGAAGGGAAAGGTGGAGGCTAATTAGTAGGAAATGAAGCACAAATTAAGGGAATGTGTAAGAGTCACATTTTTTAAATTTAAAAATTCATTATTCCCTCAAAAAGGATAATTAGAAATTAGGAATGAATAAAAACTCCAAAATTCATGAAAAAGGGAACAATTAATTAATTGTGGGAGACATAGGTTAGGGGAATTAATCTAATAAATAGATTAATACAAAAGGGATAACCTATAGGTTATCTATCTCAAGGGGAAAAATTAGTAAAAATGATTGACCGAATGATGACATAGGATCGAAAAGGGTTTGGTCTTGAAAGATTCAAGATAAGGAGTTGAACTGATTTTGATGATTTCAAACCAATTAGGGAACGATGCAACATCGATGAATTTTGAGTGTGCGTGATCGAGGGTGATAGGATAAAATAGAACTGATGTACTTTGAAAATTCTATTGAGCTGACTAATGGTGATGAAATAACATCGATGAACTTCGATAATTCTATAGGATTGACTTGGATTAGTATGATGACAATGAGGCATTGATGAACTTTGAAAATGCGCTTGAACTGATGATGTTGATGATGATGATGCTGATGATGATGATGATGAGACATCAATGAACTTTGACAATGCCTTGGATTGATTTAGGAATAAATTGATAAGGATAAGAATGAGAAAGATTCAATAAGATTGGACTGATTTGAAAGTTATTTTATTGGACATTAATGATCTTTGACAATGCCCTAGAATTGATTAAAGAGTGATCAAATGTGATTGGAATGATATTGGAATGATTAAGACTAGTTCAGAATGATTTAGGAAGGTTTGCAATGATTTATGATTGATTAGGATCAATTTAGGAACATTTAGGAATGTTTTGGATCGGTTAGGAAATGCTTAGGAATATTTGGGATCAGTTTAGGAATGATCCAATGATGATTTAGACTTGATCTATTTAGCCAAAAAGATTAAGGTTATGATTGCAAAGATGCAAGAAATGTTAATAATCAATTAAATAATTTTTAATGTATAATTGATGAAGAAAGACATAATGCTAACATATATTGAAAACCACATGCACAACATAAGGGAATAACTAGAATGCAAAATAATGTTTCAATTTTAATGCGAAAATGGTAACACATAGATTAGTAGGATCGAGCCATTTTTAGGCATCTACAGTTTAAAAACTACTTTTTGAAAATGCCCATTTCAGGTTCATACCACACACGTGTATGACCACCATATTTTTACCTAAATAAATTAATTTTTGTGAATCCTTCTAGGGAAAGATACCTAAGACACCAAAGATTGATGAACATATTTTTCCTTAGTCTTTTATTGAATATTTTTTAAATTAATTTTTAATTTATTGTAAAGTACATTTTTCAAAACCTCTAGTGTATGACCACCATAAATTAATGAAAATTTCACATTTTTTTAAATTATTATTTTTAAAAATCTTCAAGATAATTGTATGTAGATTGATGTCATATAATTTATTTTCCAAAAACCTAAATAACAAAAAAGTTATTAAAGTTTTAACGAACCTCACTAGTTTTTGTTTAGGTATAAATTTTGATTAATAAATAATGAAAAATAGTAAAAATAATCATATCACCATAAAATTTAATTTTTTTAAATCAGGACAGTGAGAACTCTAATGGGTTTTTGTTTCGTCGAAAAATACAATTAGGGAGACCTTGGAAAAATTATTTTAGAGGTCCAAGGATAGGATTTTTCCCACCAAGCCTATGCCTAACCTAAAATTGAGGTAGAGGTACATTTCTCACTCCATGTATTATGAAACGAGTGCTTGTTATTTAAAATTCAAAAAATGAGTGGTTGTTTCTTAAATACAATAAATCAGTGTGTAAAAATGCATTTCTAGTCATATTTCTTAAACAAATTGATGATGGACACCAATTTTTTGAATTTTGGATTGGATGTAGGAACCTGAAGCAAGTGCCCATTTTTTCAAAATGGGTGCCCATTTCTAGTAGCATTTTCCAATTCCACAAGACTTCTGCCAAATTGGGACCTAACTTCTTGCACTTACCCTATGAAAGTTCAGAGTATTCACATCACAACATATTTTGCCAATAACTTTCAATATCAAAGGACATGAAAAAACATTTAAGTAAAATCCAAGGTAAAATTCTTAAAAGGAACAATTAAATAAAGTAAAATTCAAGAGTGGCCACATTAGTAAAACTTTAAACTTATAAAAAGTAAAGAAACATCCTTGAAGAAAACAAGACCATCAAACAATAATTTGGATAAATACCCCAACACTAAACATTTTATATTATTGGCAATGTCAAAGAAAATATTATAAATTCCAAACAAAAGAAAAGAAAATAAATTTAAAAAATCTACATTTATCACCAATTGCACATTACAAACACTATGTGTCCTTATTAAGGCCATCAAGAGAGAGGAGGGGAATGGTGGCTCTCTAACCACATTAATATATATAATGTAGGTTCTCTAACCACATAATCAAAATGGTGGATCTCAATCTACAAAATAAGAATGGTGGTTCTCTAACCACATAATCATAGTAGCATGTCATATGAAGGTGGGCTCTACCACATAAAATATAACCAAAATTGGTCCTACATAGTGTGGAACATGATCAATAATAAATTCCATAGTGACATGCATCTAAAATCCCAATATATTAGCTATAATATCCAAGTATCACTGCCATAATAAGAACCATCCTCAATCAATGGGTAAACACATCAAGGGGAAGGTTTACAATATGAACCAACAAGTGTGGTTCTACATGTGGGGGAGTTTATAGGAACTAACTATTAGAATATATGAGGAAGTGCTGACATTGGTTGTTATTGATGTTAAAAACTCTTACCCACACTCTGGCTATTGGTGGTGTAGCAAGAGTTTTTGGTTATTCCCAAGCTCCCTAGTGCATCAAGTTCTTCTGAGATGGGTATAGCATCGAATATTCAAATCAATACTCTATTGGTGGTAATGACTATTTTGTTCATCCATGTTTTGGACTTGATTATTGTATTTAAATGGCTTCAGTAGATGCAATGTGTATTGTAATATCTTAAGTTTGACCTATCTGTGGATCATATTATACCGTATTATGTTCTCTTATGCATGTCCTAGATTTAGGACCAAAGCTATGAAGTAAATGTAATTATAATATGTGTTGTATTGATGATGTCACATGTTTAGTATCAATAAAACATATGTTAGATTAGATACCGATATAAATAAAAAAGGATTCTTTTGTATCTGAAGGAGTAACAAGGTAATGGTAACAATATGATGTGTGACTTGTGTGGATGATATGCCAATTGGTTGTGAATATTTTGTTAGAGATCTATGTTTGTGTATAGAAGTCTCTTGATCTTAGTGGTAGATTTTATCTCTTTTCATATTTGTCTATGAGCCTTGTGTATTGGTAGTGAACCCTTGTGTATCGACAGTGAGCCCTTGTGTATCGACAATGAGTCTTAATATTCTGATAGTGCATCTTTGTATCTATAGTGACTAGTCCCAACAATGAGCCTTTATAAAAATAACCATACCGGTGTCACCTTAAAAATATTTTTTACATTTCATTAAAATTATCTTATCTATTTTTTTTTCGCATATGTGGTTTTCCACATAAAATCTAGTGTTCTCCGTATCAGTATTTCTATGTTCTTAATTGCATATATTTTATGTGAATATTGATGTGCTTAAGTGACAATTCTAAAGTTGTTATATCTATTAATTGTAAGTTAACAGACAAAGAAATTTTTTTTTGAGTGTGTGTAGGAATAATTGATTTAGCCCCCTTGAAGTTTTCAACCTATTCAATAATTGGTCTCAGAGCCTGGTCCCTTGGAGATAGAGCTTAATCACTTAAGGGAGATCTTGGAAGTTTGAACATATGTGGTACCCTAAAATATTAACTTGGCCCAATTTAAAATTTTAGGCTCTCCATTTTAACCCATAATCGGGTTTATCCTCACATGCATCTTTTGGTGTTGTTAATTTAATTGATCATGCTATTAGCACAAATTTATTTGTTAAAAATAGTTAATAATTTTCTAAAGGAGCTTGTGGTCAAATCAATACCTTAATGAAGTTCATAATTTTTGAGTGGACCCAACCAACAGTTATAGAGAATAATTAGTCAATATTTAAAGTTTGATTGACCCATTGAACCAACATAAAAGGGTTCAAAGGTTTAGTTCAAGGTTCAATTTCAGAGGTCCAAGATTGGAAAGTTTATTGTTTATCTTTTAAATACTAGTAGCAACAATATTGTTTCTCTTCTATTGGGTATTGTCTTTGTAGAGCTAAATCTTGAAGGACAACCATTTCAATAGGAAGGCCAAGAACTTGTCTACAAAATTGTTTCATGTGCAAATCCATAATAAAATTTAGTACTAGTTCATCATATCATTCTCAAAATTTTTGTTATTGCATGAATGTGACTTTGTTTGTGGGAAGTTATGGATGTTTTAAAGTCTCTGACAAATCAAAAGACACTGTCACATCCTCCTAATATGTGAGGTCACAGAGGTGACTGAGTGATTTTATTGTGATCACATTATGAAAACTGACAATGAGAGATATGTGATCTTGATATGTCCCAAAGGCTCAAAGGCTCTATCTAATTGAGATTGGCTATATTGGGACTTGTTGTGACTTGTTTCACAACACGCCCATCAGTGATGGGACCCTTTTCCCTCTGTAGTCCAGCCTGGCTTGTTTTGTTTCAAGCTCTATCAGTGGCAGTCTCACAACAAAGGAAGGTGGTGGAATCAATGCTGAAGACGAAATCCCTCACTCGCTGGAAATACCGCTCCCACTCTTTGTGGAGTGCAATTCTACCTTGGTCGCGGACTAGTGTGCTCAGGACAAATTCCTTCACTATATGAGAATCTTGCTCCGATTTCTTAGCAAATGAAAATAACAGCAGGTCACGCAATGGCTGCTCAGGACAAAGTCTACCACTACCTTCCAATCCCACTCCAAGGATGGTGGAAGGGGGAATCAATGTAGTCAACAAAAGATTTCCAAATAAAGTAATCCATCAGTCCCTTAGATTCCCACTCCAAGAAAATAGGAGGAACAAAACAGAGCAAGTCACAGAATGTGGGCTTAAGACCAAATTTCGTGACCACCTTCCAAACCTGCTCCCAGCCTTATTAGAGCACAAGTACATAGAATGGAGGAATGTGTGCTTAGGATAAAATCCATCAGTCCTCCAAATCCTGCTCTAATGTGAAGATGGGCACAAATAATATTAACTCACGAAATGAGTTCCTTGGACAAAATCCATGACAAGCCTAAAATCCCAACTTCTCCTCATCCTAGGCACGAAACTACTTGATGGCGGAATGAGTGCAGTGGAAAAAATTCTCAACTCACAAAAAAAGTCTTGCTCCGATGTTTTCTCGAACACGAATAAAGATATTTATGGAATTTTTAAAAAAGACAAAATCCTCGGCATGTGACAAGATGCGCCCATAGTGCAAAATGAAGGAAGTCACTAAATGTATGAAAGAGGAAATCTGTAAACTCATGCCCAAATGCACTTGGAAGTCAAAACACATCAAGTTACAAATCGATCATCGGGGTGAAATTCTGGAGCATGCCAAATCTTGGAAGATTTTGAAAATTTCAAATCTTGAAAATTCTTAAACTCTTGGAAATTTAAAATTTTGGAAAACGCTGAAGAGTTTGAGAAATTCATGAAAGTGAATTTTGTGAAGTCAAAAAAGGGGGAAAGTTTCAATGAGAAAATATGAAATAATTTTTTATGTGATTCTTATGTTGATTATTTTATTTTGCAGGAGGAAGGATTCTAGTCCCACATGATCAAGGATGACATTCAAGTTCCAGGTCTCCAGTTGCAGTGTTGAAGACACCACGATCCAAGTGATCAAGTTCAAGGCATCCAAGGTTCAAAGATCACAATTCAAGTACAAATATACAAAGGGAAGAATGTCACGTCTTGAAATTCCTTCTCAACATTTAGGAACATGACTAGGGAATTTCCATATGAAGAAAATCCAAGTTGGCAGAATCATCAACAAAGGAGTTCGATCCATTTCCAGAGGTGAAGTCTCAAGAAAGTACATGGAAGGAAGTGATCAAAGGAAGATATCTCCAGAAGAAGTAATCAAAGTGCAACTTAGTTACAAAGTGATGCAATTAAACAATATTCCCCAAATCTGGGCAAGCTAACATGGCACTCAATCATCTTCATCGATTAGTTAAAGATTCTTCAAGTCAAAGTCAACGCATTTGAGGAAGGGTATCTAGAATAATCCATTCAAGGAAAATTGTGCATTTAATGCATAGTGGACATACATGTAATGGTCATTTATGACACCTCGCTCTCTTCTTGAGCATCCATGCATGCATAGTGGACATTTATTACCCACTATGGTAGTGGTTTCTTCCTTGCATTAATTTAGATTCCCTCTTCTATGCCCTAACCCTAATTAGGGCTGAGGTGGCAAAATCTTGACCATCAATTATTGTTTTGATCCTGGCCTTTCGTTATTTTTGAAGACCTATATAAAGGCCTCTTCTTCTCATTTGTAAGGGAATTTTGAGATTGTTGCTTATGAGCTATTGAGACAATAAAATTTTCATTGAAGTGTGGTGATTATTTGATGTGTCTTAATGCTTGCTTGGTTTCATTATTCTCTCAATTAGATTAAGTTTAGTAGATGAAGTGTTGTGATTTTTTTGGAGAATATAATGATGTTTTAATGAGTTCCCATGGTTCATACTTTTGATGTTTTAGTGATTCTAAATCATCGTGCAAAGTTAGCCTGAACCCCTTATCCACATGCTTAAATTCAATCATTCGTACAAACCCTTGAAGATTGCCTCGGTCTATGTATAGTTGTAGCTTGACTTGGTGAAGCGAGACTTGGTAAATTAAGGAACTCATCCATTAGCATACTTTCCTTGGCCATCATTACCCTTAGGATTAGATTAGGATCTCTAAACCCTAAATCCTTTTCATTTCTGCATATCCAGTGAAAAACCCAAAAATAGTACTTAATTGAAAATCTTTTGATAGTACCCATATTCATCATGACATAAAGGACTGAAAATGTAAGGCCCCTTGTGATCATCAGAAAATCACATCAACACCGAGCATATCCATGAGTCGAGCAACCTTGGAGTTATCGTATGATCTTTTTGCAATCTTAGCATACATGATACTTTGTTCAAGAGAGGATATGATATTTCGGTATTTTGTTCTACTGTTTGGTGAGTCATAAAACACGCATCAACAGGACTAATATCTCAGTGAACCTTAGAAGTGATCAAATGAAAGAGCCGACCCCTAAAAAGGTTAAAAAAAAATGAAATTATTTACATAAAGGTCCAAAACCAATTTGGCATCCTCAGATACTCCACAATGCATTCACATTACAATGTCATTGAAGAGAGAAGAATGGTTATGGTTTCTGGGTCATATCCATTCCCCGAGATGACACCAATGATGTTTGAACACTCGATAAGAAGATTGAAAGTGGATTTGCAGTGGTGGCTCAAGTGGTATCCATAATCGATGGTTCCTATTCTGAACCTCCCATTACAAAGCTCCCACCTATCAACATATGTAAAGATGTGTTATATAAGATTATAATGTATTAGAGGAATCAAACATTAATAATGAGAGGAAGCCACAAATTTGAAGGCTCAACAGTCACATATAACATAATTGTCAAGTTTGAAGCTTGAGCTACTATTCTGAACACCCGATGATCCCACAAACCATCAATACACTGATAACCATTATTCCTAGCATGATGCAACTATCCAACATTAGGAGTTGTAACTCAAGTACTCTACGGATGATGAATAAATGAACTTGAGATTTCAGTGGGGATAAAAAGTTAATTTCCATTAAAAAGAACCAATGTATGCCACCTGCCCAAATATAATTATGTATGTAATTTTAATATGTAGAACATTATTATTATAAACTTTTATCCCAAAGTTTTTTTATATGTTCCATATGTCAGAAAAACACAAAAGGGAAGCTAACACAATTTTTTCTATACATGACTCATCTATAGGTAACTTCATTTCAGATGCACAAGGCATTCAAGAGGAAGCAGATAGGTTATTTTCAAACCTCCTTGCTGCCCCCTTGCTTGCCTCCTAATCCTGAGAAGGAAGATGAGCTCATGGATTCCATTCCTTCTTTGATCTCCCCACAAGATAACCAACTTCTTATGCCCCCCTTCACTTTTATGGAAATTCACAAAGTATTTTTTTCTATGCTTGCTAATAAGGATCCTAGTCTGGATGGGTTTACTATCCTCTTCTATTAGAAATATAGGGAATTCATTTGTTTTGATCTTCTTGAAACCCTTGAAGAGTTTAGGAAAAGTGCTTCTATGCTTAATAATTTTAACACTACCAATATTTCTCTTATTTCTAAAATCAAAGAGTCCAAAAGATTTTATGATTTTAGGATAGTTGCATTATGTAACATAATTTACAAAATCTTCACAAAAGACATCTATCTCAGATTACATAATTTGTCACCAAAATCATATCTCCAGAACAAGATGGTTTTGTGCTAGGTAAGGAAACCATGGAAGGGACTTGAGTGGCTCATGAAACTCTTCATTCAATAAACACTAATTAATCTTTAGCTTTTGTAATTAAACTAGATATGATAAAGGCCTATGACAAATTAAAATGAGCATTTCTATTTAAAGTTCTTTAGAAATTTTAAATCTCACACAAATGGTGTAAATAAATCAAGGCTTCTATCTTGGGTGCTCATTTATCAGTTCTTGTGAATGGGGTTCTAGCTCATTTTTTACTTCTACTCAAGGTGTAAGTCAATAGGATCCTTTGTCCCTTTTTCTTTTCATCATCATGGCTGAAGATTTCAATTGGCTTGTCACTTGTAGAAAGGAGAAGAAATTATGGTATGGGGTACACATTACTAACCTACTTCTATCTCGATCACACACTCCCTTTTTGCTGATAACACCCTCTTATTTGGGAGGTCTAATATTCTGGAAGCCAAATAGATTTAAAAAACTTTGGCTCTTTACACAACTATATTAGGTCAAAAGATCAATCCTCAAAAGTCAGATGTTTACATTTTCTATATAAATTAGGAAGTTTCAAACAAAATAATCAGCATTCTAGGTTTTACTCTGAATGAACTACCATCCACCTATCTTGGTATACCTTTATTTATCAGGAATAATAAAGCATGTTACTATAATTCCATCATTGAAAGAATTAAGAACAAAGTCTCTACCTGAAAATCATGCTGGCTTTCTTTACATGGAAAAATTATCCTCATTAAGTTAGTTCTTTTGGAAATCCCAAATTACTATATTTCTATCCTCAAAGCTCCTAAACATGTCATTCACCAAATAGAGAATCTCATTAGAGATTTTTTTAATGGAAATCCAATATGAATGATACAAAAAATATCCATCAAGTTTCTCTCAAAGATATGTCATATAATAAAGAGACTGGAGGTGTAGGGTTGCATGCTTTAGTTAAAAGAAATAAGGCCTTTGGAGGTAAATTGGTTTAGAAGATGTACTCAAGATCCCATAAAAAATGGTTTAAAATTATGCAAGAGAAGTATTTGGACTCCACATATGCCTCAAGAATTTTAACAATTTATGATCCTCCTCAGTGATCAACAGTATGGAAATTTATTATGTCTTCAAGAGATGTTATTACTAAATATGTGTCTTAGGAAGTCCATAATGGGGAAAGTGTTTATTTTTGGAGAGGCTCATGGAATATGCTACCACCAATGACTTAGAACTTGGACTTAGATAATGTAACATGCAAACTTCTATTGATTTCTAGGGGCCAAAATTGATTGATTATATAAGTGTTATTGATATATTCTTAGGTAAGGCTACATGGAAGGACCCATCCTCCCTCCTATCTCTTCATACTAGGTATCAATATTTCAACATATTCTGTCTTAAAGAATTGTTTATATTTTAACTAAAAAGGACTCCCTATTCTGGGTGCCATCTAATGATGGTAATTATTCTATTAAAACTGGGTATAAAATTGATCACCAGTTGGAAAATTATAAAGTAAATCATAGAGCCTTCTCCTTCTGTTGGAATAATTCAGTTCTTCCAAAAGAGGGGTGTTTTGCATAGCTTGCATTAAAGAAAAGATTTCTCACTAGTGACAAACTACATAAATTGAATATAACACAACCTTTTGAACTATTTTCTATGAAATAAGGATAAGGAAACTATGGACCATCTCTTTTTGGATTGCCATTTTCTCCAACAATTCTGTCATTTTGTTTTGAATAAACTAAATTTAGTTATGCCTCTATGTGCTACACTTTGGGACTTGTTCCAATCTTGGCATGTCAACTTTTCCAAGTTAATATTTTCTTTCATATGGAAATCTATTCCTACTACTGTTATTTGGTCCATATGGTGGAAAATAATCAAAAGGATCTTTAGAGAAATGAAAACTATTATGCATATAGTTTTGGAAGGGCTAGAAAGGTCTATCTATGAGATAGTTAATGTTAACACTCAAATTTAAAAAAGAAATGACACCTTCACTTCTTGGGACAATTTTATCACTTATCAGTGGAAATGGATTTTTTTTCTCACATCCCCATTCCCTTTTTGTCATTCATAGCATCACAATAGATCTAAGATTCAGTGGATTCCTCCATGTTCCAACTTTGCTAAACTAAATTTTGATGGAGCCTTAAAAGGAAATCTTGGTATCTCAGGTATTGGTATTTTCATTAGGGATCATTAAGGTAATTTGATTACTTTGAAATCATTCAACATATCACCAGAGATAAATAACATGGCTAAAGAAGTGGCTCTCTTGAATGGTTTAGTTTTGGTGAAAAAAATGGGATACACTAATATTCATGTTGAAGGTGATTCAAATATGATCATTAATGATTTCATTTCCAAATAATTGATCAATTGGAAGATATCCTATGTACTCGAACAAATATGGTAAATCTTGGATTAATTCGAAGAATTCCTTATCTCTCATGTACCTATAGGGAGGGTAACTATCTTGCAAACATGTTGGATAATATGGGTTGTGATAATTTGAATATGGATTTTTCACCATCCACTATTGATTTATATGACTTTCCCAATCTATTACAGATACTTAATAAGGAAAAATCTCTTTGAAAAATATTATATGTCAATCCTTATATTCTACATTTGACTAATATTTCTTGTCACCTTAACATTTAGCCACATCAATCCACCTATGGGAAAATACATGTCATTTCATGGCAAAAAATACAATATTTTATGCGGCAAGATAAAAGAGAACTTATGTGGTAATCATCAGAAGTCATGTTCAATTTTCATAGATCTCCAGTAATGATTACCCTATTTTAGTATTTTCTCAATTTGAAAAGTATGAACTATCTAGTTTTAAAGGTTTTCACAAAAAATATTCAACTTTTTATTCCCCTTGAGGTTTGGCATGGAGTTTTCTGCAGTATTTATTATGCTTTCAATTTTCACTTGTGCAAAGATCTACATTGCTTTTCATTGAGTACAAAAGCTATAACTGGCTTGTTATAAACATGATTACTCTCCCATTCTTTGATACACATTGTCACCAGAGTTTTAATGCTATCTGTAAGCTCCTCACTTTTATCAATTCTAGTATATGTGTTCAGGTTTCATCTCTCTATAAATTTTCCCTAACAATGGAGTATGCTCCAAGGAATTACAAGGTTTTATTTGAAGTGGCTCCAGATGAATGGCCTTTTGAATACCATATTCAAGATGGGAATCTTGATTTAACCTTCCAAATTAACTACCCACATTATAAATGTAACATCAAATAGATTATCGGGGTTGGGATTCTTTTTCTACGAGAGAAGAGGTTCATATTTCCTTCCCAACTTCTTTCCATTTTTCTATCCAACATATTTGACTTGGTACAATCTTAGGGAATTCATGAAAATATTGTGAAAAAAAGAGTCCAAAGGGAATTATTGTAGGTTGATAAGCTACTTGAAATTATTCAAATCTGTGATCTTTAGAATGGTCAAGCACCAGTGAGTGGGATATTTCCTAGACAATACTTGTAGACTATGGTTGAAGTTGTGATTATTTTTTACAGCATCAAGAGGTCCTTTCTTCAATAGAGAATGAGGCCATTTCAATAGGATGCTAGAAATGTGGGAGTAGGTGTGCTCAAGGTAGATATTAAAATTAGAATCTACACAAACTCCATGTGATTTTGGCTATCCTCGGGTATGAACATGCTTCGTTAGTTCCCACCATTTCCAATGAGTTGTCTCCTCAGTTGTAAGATCCACCTTCTCTTCCTCATCAATATGCTTATGGTTGGGATTTTTGGGATTGGAAAGATAAAGTACTTAGAGGGGAGGGGTGAATCAGTACCCTCAAATTTTTTTATCACTTAAATCTTTTGCAATAGTAGATATCCATTAACCAACTGATTTCATTGTTTGTAACATACATTCATATAACTTGGAAATGTAAAGTGCATGTAAAAAAGACAATAAATCATACATGAAAATAAGTAATCATGACTCAAATATTTTGGTTACACAGAAACCCTTGTTAGAAGGTAAAAATTGCAGTGGGGATGACACCCACAAATTCATCACTACTGTAGTAAATAAAGTATCCCAGTTAAGGCTACAATTGTTGATCACTTCTGATGATCTTACCCTGTTAAGAGTAACAAAAGATCGACTAGATCTACCTTTTTAAAAGATTTTAGCAACACAATCAAGTGTGTACTTGGTTAAGAGATTTACAATAAAGACTGTTAAGTCCACTCTATTAAGAGATTTAAATCTGCTACAATGGTTAAATTTATAACAGTGGAATATCTGTAAAATGACAACTATTACTTGTCTAATTAAGAGATGTGAAATAACAAATAGATATCACCTAAATGTGATGTATATTTCCTTTTATCCTACTCAGTAGCCTTGTATGTGTTCTGATAAACTAATTTTGACTCTGATAAACCTTCTGTCATAAAACCCTTTGTCTGATCTCCTGATGTCCTTAGTGTGGCTACTGCTTCATGACACATAATCATAATGACATATCTTACAATTTTATATCAAACACTCTTGTCCTAATTAGGGTTAAAATATCTTAGAAAAAACTAAGATCAACAGTATACAAAAATAACCTAGATCTACCATTACATAGGAATCATCACAAAAGTTAATGATTACATCCATATTAAATACGTCTTGATCTTGGTAAACCATTTGCATAGATATATGTGCTATTCCTGATTACTATGTCATTTCATGAATAACTCGGTAAACACTGCATTCACTATTCGGTAAATTACTAATGCTCGGTGTTCACTAGCTTGGTACTTGGTAAATTAATGATGCTTTGTAAGTGTGCTCGGTCAAACCTGTATTTGGTTAACCTGAAGTTCTTCCTTATCTTTGCTCAGTGTAAAGGCTCTGTTTACTTGACCAATTGACTTGATGTCTCCTTATAACATCCTTTACCGACTGAATAACAAGCTGATACTAATGACAATCCATTAATACTCAAATAGAGATATCAGGGATTCCCCTTCTTCCCCACACACCAAACATTGTGAGAAATAATAGACTTCTACTTGGGTATCCTACTCTTTTGCAAATCCTTCCTCTTCACATGTATACTCAGATGATTTTTGCCATGCTTCTAAATTTGGTAACATTATTTTTGGTATTGCTAATACCCTACCTATGAAGGAGTAATTTTGAGGCATTTTGTTAAAGCTTTTCTTGGATTACCTAAAACCATAATATACCTCCTAATTTATTCCAATGTATGGATGTTTGTGATATGTTATTTTGGTATTTTTATATTCCCTTTTGACATGTACTTATGGCATCTACATTTAGCATGGTAGTATGGTATAAAATTCATTACCAGGTATTGGTTATTATTGGTATCTCAATTGTGGCCCACTACATCAAATTTTGATCTCATTATCGGATTTCTACTATTTTCTCCACAAGATGTATCTTGTAGGCTCTATCTATACTACTTGAAGTTATTTTATATCAATTTTGTACTCCTTTCATGACCTATACTCTTCATGGGTATATTTGTAACTGATTTAGTACTTCAATATCTATGTAACACGAGTTGGGCTATAGATTCGGATAGGCGATATGGGTTTTCTAGTTTTATAGGCTCTATTCTCTTTCTTCTCTATTATATTTGAGTATGGATAGAGGGTTTTCTTTTCTAGTTCTTTCCTTCTTGATCTCTTGAACCAGTTATAATAAATACCATATTACCAGGGCCCTACCACTTTTGCAAAAAAATTCCATTAAAACTTAAAACCCTAGGTAGAAAAAAAACTAAAACATAATCTCTTTAAATAGGTAAACTCTAAAACATAAACCCTAGATGTGATTGAAAACTTTTAAATACATAAAATCTAAAATCTACCAAAAAGCACAAAACCCTAGAGGTAGAAATCTCTCTCTCTCTCTCTCTCTCTCTCTCTCTCTCTAGAGAGAATAGATTTAATTTAAAATTCTTGGTATAGTTTTTTTCAATGCTTAATTTAGTTGTCCAAAAGTGCATGTTTAAAGTTATCTTTTTAAATGTTGTATTTAATTATAGGTTTTTCTTTGTAAGGTAAAATGTAAATTAAATAGTAATTTTAAATTTACACGTTCTTATATCTATAAAAATTATATTTATTTGATGGATGAATTTAGCCTACATAACCTTTTAGGTCAACAACCACTTCCACCTCCACCCCCACCTCCAAGTCCACCTCTACCTCCACTTGAAGAATTAAGAGAGAACATAATGAAAAATATGCATGCAATTTTACAATATAGTAATACAATTAGAAATGATGCCAACCCACATCCACAACTACTACGCCTTGCAGATAGCATGCAAGGCATTGTAGATTCTATTCAAGGAGTAGACTTTGAGATCGATAGTTTTTTTTTATTATGGAGGGAGTCTATGCATGCATATCATGCTAATGACCTATATTATAAAGAGACTAATATTTTAAAAATTACAAAAAAAGATATACGTCACTATTTTGTGAACCCTAAAATGAAATAAATTATACCTGGTAATAAGCCACTCATTTCTATTAGGTGGTGTCATCACCCATAGATTGCTGCAGATTTTTGGGAGTAGTGGTGGATGGTATTTGTTAATCCACCACATGCTAATCATGAGGCACCGATGTATTTTTTGAAAAACTTATGGGTAAGTTTAAATTGTCTAGAAAACCCAATTACTTTGACATGAGATAATTCCATGAGGTTGTTCATGGTATGCCACAAGATAGGATAGTGGCCCATTTTGGATGTGAATCATGAATTTTTGAGCTGACTCTTAATTTGAGAACATCTCTAGAATTAGATGATACTCTTGTATTATTGTGCCAAAGTTTTGACTTCACCATTAAGTTTCATGTCAGACCTTGGGAGTCTGCAACTAAAATTCCACAATTGATTTTCTAGATCACTTTCAAAGTTAACTCTTTGCTTTATTTACCTAAGTTTTATAATGAATATTAAGATATCCACTTATGTTAGTCATTATTCTTTTATCAGAAGTTGTTTTGTTTACTAAATCTATTGTTATTGCTTACCATGTCACATTCCTATCTTTAGAATGATTATTTTTTATTGTATTAAAGGTGCTAGTAACACTTGAAACAACTCATTTTAAAGAATCATCCTTCTTCTTGGGTTTGACATAAATGCTCACCTCTTCATCAGTTTATGAACTTTAGTCATTTTAATTAGTTGACATTAAAATCAAATTTTTTTATAATAAAATATTGTATAAACAATCTACTTGTACATGTCCTAATCTTTCTCCATGAAACCAAACCATGAAGATTGTCTAGCACTGATCACTTTTAATTAGAAAATGTTCATTGATTTCATTATCATTCAAAGTGGTTTCTTTCTCAATTGGTGTTTCTATGTCTACATCCACATTATTGATTTCAATTGGCATTTAATTTTCAATTTAAATTGGCATTTGATTTTCAATTTCAATTTATTTATCATTACGATTATCATTACTAATATCTAGTTTTTGATGTGCAATTTATGTTTCTCTATTTTCAGGAAGAAAATATAAATAACTCATAGTGTATCCTACTTGTAGAAAATCACCAATTTATTTATCAGGATTAACGTGTGGCTGTGAAGACATACCCGTATCTAAAACTAGATTAGAAGATGTACCTAAATTTTCTTGCATTGTATTTTCTTCTTCAACCTATGCATCCATCATGATGTCAACAATGTTCTCCTCTTTTTAAATGATTGTTAAACTCGATGCTCCAACATTTTTAAGTTTTTGAATTCTTTCTCTTCTTTGTCATTGTGATTTACCTCTTTCTCCCTATTTCCTGAAACCTCCTCAGCTGTCAGAACTTTCCTTTTCCTCTTTCTACATTTCTTTGATCCCATGTTTGCACCAAATTTTGAATTCAAATAGGTTTTCTCATGTCAAATCCATAAAAACAACAATATGGAAATTTTTTATCACAACATTCCTTTTTCTGTTGTGATCAGTCAAATATTGATTGAATAACTATTTAATCATTAGAATTTATCTTTCAAGCCTATTTTTTGTAGTTAATGACTCTATTAGAAATGGGCACCTATTTCTTAAAGATGGGTGTCTATTTCTTACTCAACAACAAAAAATGAAATCTAGGAACACATTTTTTTAATTTTAAATCATAGGTTCTCATATCTTAAAATTTGGGGTGGGAAACATCCCTCCACTTTAGTTTTCTAGGTCAGGACAATCTTGGTGGATGAAGCCTATGCATGGGCCTCCATAATAATGGCTAAGGTAATGGAATCATAGATTTTTATCTTGCCATAGATTTTTGATGAAACAAAAACCCATTAGATTTATTACTATACAGATTTAAAAAATGTAAATTTTGTAGTGATGTGATTAATGTTACTATATCATCTTAAAATGGAAGCACTTCCATCTTGATAGGTTTAGAACCCTCTTTTAGTACATTTATTATGATAGACTTGCATTTAGGATGCATTCTACACTTGATTCCTTCATTCTAGGAGAAATTAACATTAGGATCCTAAGGATTCTCCTTAATTTCCCTCTTCCATGACTCTATTTTCTAGGTAGGATTTAGAAATAGGTCCTCCTAGCCTTCATCATGATCATCATAGGATTTTGTGCCTCTCCCTGGCACTCTGTCCCATTCTGACATCATTTCTAGGTCTTCGGGCATCCCCAAGACCTCCTGTTCTGATTCTGGCAGGACTTGGACCCCTGGGTCAAGGACAAGGTCATCCTTGACCTAGGTCAAGGTTGAGGTCATCTTTGACCTCCTTCGGAATTTGGTTCCCCTTTTAAAATTTGGTCCTGGTGGGCCCTAAAATCAATGTCGGGCCTTCGGATCCAAGTGTGGAAAGGTTTTAATTCAAAATTAATTTAATTATTTTTGCTCCTTAGTTGGTTATTGTGATTGGATCATAATTCAAGGTAAAATTTGAACTATGGGTCCTCATATTACTCTAGGACCCTCACCTTGAAACCTCTATATAAAGACTCTCATTTGCCTTCATTTTCACAAAGCGATTTCATGATCAAGCAACTTCATGAATGGATTGATGCAAGCAAGCAATTGATGGTGAAGTGAAGATGCAAGATTGCAAGAGGATGATATAGAAGATCAAGCCATTTTTGATATCAAGCATCTTTATGAGCACACCATTGTGAACACCTATTTGGAGCAAGAGAGATCCTTTCTTCCTTGATCCACCATTGCCAACATTCAAGCATTCAAAGATATAATCATGGGGTAGCAATTACAGATTATGAGTTTGGTAGGAGTACTTTAGCCTTGGGGGCTTGGTATGCTTTCTTATCTTATTCAAATCTATGCATTGTTTCCTCATACATATTCATGCTAGGGTTTTTATCTAGAGGATTAGATCTTGGCATTACACTTTCAATACACACACACATTCTATTTCAATCGGCTATTCATGGAGGTGGAGATCACCAAAATGGGGGTTTTACTAAGGCAAAACCCTATATAGCCACCCCAAAACACCATTTTTTAGATATCTACAGTCGCTATTTTGAGAATTGGAGGGCAGATCTGAGTACCCTTTTCATAAACCTTCTGAGATCCGTGAATAAAGTCAAGGTAGACCTTCAAAATCTTGAGGTAGTCTTTGACCTTTTATCAAGGTCAAAGAATACCTGCTACTAGAAAGACAAAAGATTTCTAGGTTTTCTCTGTCTTAGTTTTCTGGTCCTGGATCTGGTTGTAGAATCTTTCGAAACTGCACACAGGCTTTAGAAAATAGGTATTTCCAGATCTGTTCCATTATGAGGTATGTATCTTGTCTTGACTAATTTTCAAGCATTTCCAGATTTACTTATGCAATTCCAATTTAAAACAATTACAAATTAATAGTAGGTGAATGATAGATGCATTGTTAGAGCTCCATTTTAATACCATTCATTTTGGTGAACCCGTTTATGAAACCTCTTTCTTTTTGGTGTTAGATTTAAATTTTGCATGCTTATAAGATTATATTTCTTGCATTTCAAAAATACAAAAAAAATTGCAAAATCTCTTTAAAATACAAAAACATTTACATTTTCATGCTTTTAGAATTTCTTTGTATTCAACATGTATGATTCTTATTTTGAGTACTTTGATGAGGCTTTTATTGTACAAGAGGATATTTTCCCTAATGAGGTACATGGTAGTGAGGATAAAAATGGTTCGGATAAGATCTCCATGGATCCTATTCCTATTTCACTCTCCTCCACAACCTCTCCAATTGACCTTTACCATAGGGTGTGTGCATGGTTACCTTCATGTCCCACTATTGGCAACATTGATAAACGTAAAGTGATATATCCTACACATTTGGTGATGGTAAAAGGATGCCCTCTTATAACAATTAAGGGTAAATCTAGAGACCCTTAGCCTACTGTTCTAGTTTCTTTACCTCCTTCTCAACCTATGCTTCCTCAAGCACGTAGCTTTCCATCTACTTTCAAGGAGTATAACTTAGTTGACCAATTATGTGCTACTCCTGCTAAGATATCTTTATGGGAATTACTTAAAACTTCCTTGACATATCATGAGGCATTGCAAAAAGCTTTATCTACTTTTCCTGCTTCGCCTCCTAATCAAGAGAACATTCATTCTATTTTAGATTGCATGCATACTATACCTTTTGTACCTCCTATTGTGTTTTCTAATAATGATTTACCTTCTCTCGAGGTGCAGAACCAATATGATGCTCTTATGGTTGTTGTCTCTATTAATCAGTTTATCATTCGAAGAACTTTAATTGATAATGGATCTGGGCTTAATGTTTGTAGTATGGATATGCTTAAGGCAATTAAGACTGATCTTACCACTATTCAACTTGATAATGTTCCTATATGTGGATTTGACAATATTGCAAAGAGAACTTTGGGCATTACTACTTTACCTGTTAAAGTTGGTCTAGTTATTCTAAATACTCCTATTCATGTTATGCTTGGACCTCTCAATTATAACCTTCTTTTAGGAAGACTATGGTTACATACTAGGCATGCAGTTCCTTCTACTCTTCATCGCAAGGTTAGGTTCATCTATAACAACTTAATGTATACATTACATGTGGATGATGCACCAAATTTTTGCTGAAATGCAAAATATGCCAAAATCTCTAAGCCTCTTCAACCTAGTAAAGAGATTGAAAAACAATCTAAGATAAAACAACCTGAGATTCAACAACAGGAAGCTCCATCTTCTTCTTTGACTGAGGATGATTGGGGGACATTTGATTTTAATCCTACTTTTATTGGAGAATATAAGATCTCTGATTTGGAATTCATGAAGCAACAAAATGAGTTTGAGAAATTTTTTTTTTCTCCTTCCCCACTTTTTGAGGAGCTAAAAAGTAATTTTTTTGTTGCTTCGATTAATGAAACAATTGAAACTATAAAGCCTGATTGTTATGATATTGTGACATATGCTACTCCTTGGACTCCTAATATGACTGATCGATATGGTCCTGGTTATCATTTGCTTAAGAAATGAGGATTTAATGGAAAAGGATGTGGTAAATATGAACAAGGTATACAAGTACCTTTGGATAATGAAGTTTATGATCATACATATGGATTAGGATTCAATCCTTATAGACACCCTTCATCTTTTCCTCTTAATGTTAATCATATTTGCAGTGGACAGTTGAAGTTGGTTAACCCACTTCTCATTGACCTTAATCAAGAACCTTCTTTGGATAATTTTCTTGAAGATGAAGCCTTAATGGAATTTTTTGGGGTTTATAAAGACTTACCTAAGTTTCATCACAAATGATGGAAACCTTATTGTTTAAGTACTGATGCTTATTTTGGAGAACAAGATAAACATGATACTCTCCCTTTGTTGAAGGATTCTCAGATACGAAGTGATTTTTTAATAACTAAAATTATTGATATTCAAATGGATGAAAACAACTCTGAAAGGATGATAAAGATTGGGAAATGTTTGAATCAGGAAGAATGCGATCATTCGGTTTCCCTTTTGCTTGAATTTAAGGACATCTTTGCTTGGACATATTCAGATATGTCAAGTATAGATTCTAAAATTGTTACTCATAACATTGTTTTAAAATCGAATATGAAACCTGTGAAGCAAAAAATTCAAAAGATGAATCCATGAATTGCTTTATTAGTCAAAGGAGAAATTGGAAAATTATTGGATTCTGGATTTATCCATTCTATTGATTACTCAGATTGGATTTCAAACATTGTCCCTATTTCAAAAGGAGAAAATAAGGTAAGGATGTGTACTGATTTCAGAGATTTAAATAAGGCATCCTTAAAAGATGATTTCCCATTACCTAACATTGATATGATTGTGGATTCAACAATGGGTCATGCCTTGTTATCTTTTATGGATGGTTTTTTGGGATATAATCAAATCTTTATCCCTCCTGAAGATCAATTTAAGATTGCATTTATAATACCTTGGGGAACCTTTTATTGGGTGATGATTCCTTTTGGACTAAAAACTGTAGGAGAAACTTATCAACGAGCTATGGCTTTGATTTTTCATGATTACATTCATAAGATCCTTGAAGATTATGTGGATGATATCTTTGCAAAATCTATACAAAGAGAAGATCACATTACTATTGTACAAAAAATATTTGAAAGGATTAGAAGTTACAACATGAGATTGAATCCTAAGAAATGTGTCTTTGGAGTTGATTCTAGTAAATTATTAGGATTTATAATCTCTAAGTGAGGCATAGAAGTAGATACTAAAAAGATTGAAGCTATTGTTAATATGCCTCCTCCTAAGAATATGTCTTAGTTATAGAGTTTACAAGGAAAAATACAAGCTATTCGTCACTTTATTTCTAATTTAGTGGATTGAACTATCCCTTTTACTTCCTTTCTTAGAAAGGATACCACTTTCTCTTGGAATGAAGAGTGTAAACAAGTTTTTGTGCAATTTAAAGAGTATCTTACAAATTATCATATCTTGCAGCCAACTAAATTTGATAAACCATTCCATTTATATACTTCAGCGACTCCGAAGGCCGTGAGTGCATTGTTAGCTCAAAATGATAATATTGGTAAGGAAATACCTGTGTATTACATTAGTCAGACTTTACTTGATTAGGAAATTAGATATATAGATTTGGAAAGACAATGTCTAGCTGTAGTTTATGCATGTCAGAAACTCAGGCATTATATTATAAATGCTAAAGTTAATGTGATTGTTAAATTTGATCCTTTGAAACATCTTTTCTCACAAACTAATCTCTCTGGCCAGTTGGCAAAATGGGTGATGTTGCTTACAGAATTTGATCTTAATTCCATTTCTCATAAGTCTATTAAAGGACAAGTGTTAATCGATTATTTAGATAAAGCTCCTTTTCCTCATCCAGATACATATTCTACTTCAATAGAATTCCCTAATGATAATATTATATCTATACAACAGGATGATATTTGGGAATTATATTTTTATGGGTCTAAATGTAAGACAGGTTCTGGTGTGGGTATTATCTTGATTCCCCTATGAAAAATCCCATCCCTTTATCATACAAATTAAATTTTCCTTGTACTAACAATATTGTGGAGTATGAAGCTCTTATAGCTGGCCTACGAGCAACTTCATCCCTTCATATTAAACATTTACAGATATGTGGAGATTTGCAATTGATTGTTGAATAGATTAAAGGAGGATATTAAACTAAGAATGATAAAATGACACAATATAGAGATTTAGCTCTTGATGTTCTTTCACAATTCTCCTCTTATACGATTTAGACTTTACCTAGGATGGATAATCGACATGCAAACGCCATGGCAAGCACAACTTCTTTGGTTTGTCTTGAGAATAATGATGAAAAACATTCAATTTACTATAAAAACTCTTAAAAGACCTGTAATTTCTAAAAATATTACCTCTGATTGTTTCAATTTGCATTCAGATGAATGGTATTCACATATTTTTCATTTTTTGAAGGATTGTACTTTTCCTGAATCAGCAACAAGGAACACACATAATCGTATTAGGAAGCTGGCAACATGTTATATTATTTTAGGAGATATGCTTTACAAACACTCTTATGAAGTATTATTAATTAAGATGTCTCAATAGAACTAAAATCCCCGTAGCTTTGGCGGAAGCTCATTCTAGTTCTTGTGGGGGACATTTTGGTAGAAAATCCCTGGTTAATAAATTGCTTAGAATGAGATATTATTGGCAAACAATGGAGCAAGATTCTTTCATGTTTGTTAAGAAATGTCCTCAATGTCAACAACATAGTAATTTGATTCATGCTCTTGCTCATGAGCTTTGTAATCAAGTTTCTCCATGGCCTTTTAGTGTTTGGGGTTTTGACCTTATTAGAAAAATCTCACTAGCTTCTTCTCAAGGACATACTTACATTCTGATTGCTACAGATTACTTTATGAAGTGGGTCGAAGCTGTCCCTCTTCATTCAACAATGACAGTTGTTATTTGTGATTTCATCCTTAATAATATAATAACAAGATTTGGTATTCCTTCAATGATAATTTTGGATAATGGTACCTCTTTTAAAAACAAAGAAGTCACGAAATTCTTGGAGAAATATAGAATTCAACATAGATTTTCAACTCCTTATTATCCTCAATCTAATGGATAAGCTGAAGCATCAAATAAAATTATTGAACAAATTTCGAGAAAAATAGTTAGTAAGCAGCGAAAGATTTCCATACTCAATTGACCTATGCTTTATGGGCTTATAGGACTAGTGCTCATACTGCCATGGGTACTTCTCCTTACAATCTCATCTATGGTATTGATGCTATTATGCCTTTGGAATTAGAGATACCTTCTCTATGTGTTCCATTTCATGGGATAATTGATAAGGATACTTTTCATGAACAATGCTTACAAGAGCTAGAAATGTTGGATGAACAATGAATACATGCATTAGAACATATAAAATCTTATCATAAATCTCTTCAGAAACAATACAATTATAAGGTAATTGAATGAACATTTGTGGTTGGTGATTTAGTCCTTTATGAGAATCAACGAAATGTGAATGCTTTACCGGGCGAAAAAGGAAAATTTAGCCCTAATTGGCTTGGACCTTTTATTGTCATTGAATACTTTGGTTCAGGTACTTATAAACTTGCTGATATGGATGATGTTTCATTTAAGAAACCCATTAATATCATGCGTCTCAAATGTTATTATCTTTAATTTCATTCATTCTTTCCTTGTGCATTTATGTATTCCTTATAAAGTTTATTTTATAGGTTATGTAGTTCTAGCAAAATTACATATTGAATATATTCATGCACTTTCTTTCTTTCCATTAATTTTTATATTGATGAAAGCATAGTAATAAAAAATAGAACTAATAAGTAGAGAAAGTTTTTCATTCATCAAAAATAGTTTTTCAAGTTTTGATACATATGTGGCCAATGGCCCTATCTATCACTACACTCTGATGGCCGATAGCTCCATACCCTATGGACACTTTTAGGCACTCTGTAGCTCAGCTATCAGCTTCTCCTCCCTTTCTCTGTGCAGCCTCAGCTCTCACTGGATGCATGAGAAGATATCAGCATGCCTTCTGGGATCTCTATGACCAATGGAAGAATCTCTCTTATCGGCTGGTAGTCGGTAGGATATAATTGTATCCTTGAGAATCTTAGATACAAAGTTACTCTACTCTGCTACGCTAGCTATAGAATGAAAATTACATTTATTAGTCTAGTGTCTATCTATCTCAAATTAAATTACATATTTAATCAAATTCCATATTTCATACTTGGGTCTCCCTCCTAGACGTCACTAAAGTGTCTAGATGGTGGGGGCATGGAGTGACTACTCTCTCTATGCTTTCCATATCTAGGTCTCAATGGTGGTGTCTCTGTGTGGGGCTATGGGGGCCATCGTGATCTCAGTGGTGATGCATGAGTAATGTGTATATCTGCACCAGTATCACCAGCTAGGGCATGTCCTCTACTCTCTCCTCCTCCATAGGATCTCCCTCAGAGATGTGCTCCTCCTCATCTCTGACATCCTCATCCTCTTCTATTGTACCACTATCCCGGTGTGTCCTCTCTGTAAAACCTGGAGCACCTGTAGGATAATCCTCAGGGAACATGAGGTGGGTACCCTACTGACTTCATTACTTGATGTAATCTCAGCTCATGCCTGAATAGGTCACATCTGATGGTACCTCTATGTCCTCTATCTCATCTGCATCACTATCCTCTATGTCTGTTATCGATGGTCAGTGTAGGGCACCGAGTCTCTGATGATACCTCGTGGGATGTACATAGTGAGGTACTACTCTAGGGATTCCCTGTAATAGGCCGAACTACATCATCGCCTGATCATAATAGTACAACATCACTATATGATTTTGATGACCCTCTAGTAGCTTCCGCTGCTATGAATGTATCATCTGAATCATGTATCAGGCCACTCTGTCATCTGGCAATAGGGTCTCCATATCACATCAGTGCTTAGAATGCATTCTAGATGTACCCTCCAATAGAGGATATCTCCAAATTGCCAAGCATCTCTTAGAGGATATGCAAAGACTCTCGGTGTACTCGCATCTACCATCACTAGAACTCCCTATGGACACGTACATATGAAATGCTCAAACAGCCAAACCTGCAAGAGCATGCATATCGATAGACTCTCCCTCTGATACCTCACTAACTGACCTAGCTCATGGTATAGCTAGGCTAACATGCTACGACCCCATGAGAACATGGTCCTCTCTCTTTCCATCCTTTGTATAAGATGTGTAAGAGGTGTAAAAAATATGGTACCCTTTGAGTTGGGTAACACAACCAAGGATACTATGCAAAGCATCACCCTCCATACTAAAGGTGTAGGGCTTGACATTATGGATGATAATAGGACCTTATCTAACTGGGTCCGCATCTGTGGAACCTATCCTATACAATACTCTACATCTATATGGATCTCCTCATAGGCATGTTGTGCTCTAGGTCTGATGGTCTCACCTCATACTGGAAGCCACATGATCCTATAGACATCCTCTAATGTCACTATGATCTCTCCAGAGGGAAGATGGAAGGAGCATGTATCCTCATCCCACCTCTCTATCAGAGCCAATAGCATGGCTCGATGTAGTCTGATCTATAGAAGGACTGATACCCAGTATAGTCCCACATCTCTCAGTAACTACATCTCCTCATCATTAAGCTTGGAAAATCTCTCTCTGACCATGACTAGTAACTCTCCAAAGGGATGCTCTCAAAGAGGGATCAAGTCATGCAAGCACAAACAGACACCATATCAGCCATCTATATCATCAAATATGCAAATCTAACTGCACTAGGTAAAATTTGACCTTAGTTAGGTCAAGGATGACCTTACTAGGTCAAAGTCAACTTTCCTAGGTCAGGGATGACCTTGTTGGGTCAAGGTCGATCTCATCCCAGAACAGGTAAAAATCTTCCAGTCAATGTCGACTTTCTTGGGTCAAAGTTGACATAGATGGGTCAGGGTCGACCTAGAGGGGATAAAGTTGACCTTTCCTATGAAAACCAAGAATTTGGAAAGTACAAAATCATACAACAGAAAATTCACCTTAGGAAGTGACCGTCCGGTAGCCAGACTGTATCTCAGAAGCTCCATGTGCGTCGCTCAAAGTTCCTCTCTCTTCGACATCTTGCTTCCTCTCTTCGAATCTGCAAATGGTAAAAATGAGTATCTCTCTCTTTTCCTTATTTATAGTTCAAATTAGGGTTTTATTAGGGTTTCTTTTAGGGTTTTCTCATGGTAAACTTGGATTTCCCTTCATATGCATTTACATAGACATTCACTCTTTTCATCATAATTTGAGTTCGGCAACTCCATTTTTAGTGTCGTCAATGGAGTTGAAATTGTGATTCAGATACCTAACTCCTTGAATTATTTTAGGAAGGTTAGGAATCCTTCTAATTGGTTTAGGAAAGGACTTTTAAAAAAACTCCATATCCACTGAATAGAGTTATCCTTATCACCCTGTTTCACCCTTCAGAAGTAGAAAGCTGAAATAGGGGGCCATAAGGGGCTTTATACACTTCTCAATTGTCATATAGTAAGCTCTAGGTGATTTATGAATTTTCATTAACCTTGTATGTTGCAGGTTCTAACAGTTTTCTGTAGGATCTCTACATTGAGGACTTGGCTATATCCTTTTTATTTACTATGATGTTTTCTTACTTTAGCTTGCATATTCACATAGTGTCATATCTAAGCTAAAGTGGGGGCTAAATGTATCATCTTAAAATGGAAGCACTTCCATCTTGATAGGTTTAGCACCCTCTTTTAGTACATTTATTATGATAGACTTGCATTTAGGATGCATTTTGCACTTGATTCCTTCATTCTAGGAGAAATTAGGGTTAGGATCCTGAGGATTCTCCTTAATTTACCTCTTCCATAACTCTATTTTCTAGGTAGGATTTAGAAATAGGTCCTCCTAGCCTTCATCATGATCATCATAGGATTGTGTGCCTCTCCTTGGAACTCTATCATATTTTGACATCATTTCTAGGTCTCTGAGCATCCTCGGGACCTCTTGTTCGCAGGACGTAGACCCTTGGGTCAAGGGCGAGGTCATCCCTGACCTAGGTCAGGGTCGAGGTCATCCATGACCTAGGTTAGGGTAGAGGTGATTCGTGACCTAGGTCAGGGTTGAGGTCATCTTTGACCTCCTTCAGGATTTGGTTTCCCTTTTCAAATTTGGTCCTGACAGGCCCTGAAATCAATGTCGGGCCTTCAGATCCGATTGCGAAAAGGTTTTAATTCAAAATTCATTTAAATATTTTCCCTCCTTAGTTGGTTATTGTGATTGGATCATAATTCAAGGTGAAATTTGAATTATGGGTCCTCACATTACTCTAGGAGCCTCACCTTGAAACCTCTATATAAAGACTCTCATTTGCCTTCATTTTTACAAAGCAATTTCATGATCAAGAAACTTCATGAATAGATTGATGCAAGAAAGAAATTGATGGTGAAGTGAAGATATGAGATTTCAAGAGGATGATATACAAGATCAAGCCATTGTTGATATCAAGCATCTTTATGAGCACACCATTGTGAACACCTATTTGGAGCAAGAGAGATCCTTTCTTCCTTGATCCACCATTGCCAACATTCAAGCATTCAAAGATATAATCATTAGGTAGCAATTATAGAGTATGAGTTTGGTAGGAGTACTTTAGCCTTGGGGGCTTGGTATGCTTTCTTATCTTATTAAAATCTATGCATTATTTCCTCATACATAATCATGCTAGCGTTTTCATCTAGAGGATTAGATCTTGGCATTACACTCTCAATACACATACATATTGTATTTCAATCGGCTATTCGTGGAGGTGGAGATCACCAAAATAGGGATTTGACCAAGGCAAAACCCTATATAGCCACCCCAAAAAACCATTTTTTCGATATCTACAGTCGTTGTTTCAAGAATTGGAGGGTAGATGTGAGTACCCTTTTCGGAAAACTTTTGAGATCCGTGAACAAAGTCAAGGTCGACCTTCAAAATCTCGAGGTAGTATTTGACCTTTTACTGAGGTCAAAGACTACCTGCTGCCAGAAATACAAAAGATTTCTGGGTTTTCTCTGTTTTAGTTTTCTGGTCCCAGATCTGCTTGCAGAATCTTCTAAAACTGTGCACTGGCTTCAGAAAACAAGTATTTCCAGATCTATTCCATTATGAGGTATGTATCTTATCTTGACTAATTTTCAATTATTTCTAGATTTACTTATGCAATTCCAATTTAAAACAATTACAAATGAATAGTAGGTGAATGATAGATGCATTGTTAGAGCTCCATTTTAATACCATTCAGTTACTATTTTTGCATTATTTATTAATCAAAAGTGGTACCAAAACTTAAAATAGTGAGGTTCACTAAAATTTAGTAACTTTTTAATTTTACATTTTTTTTGAAAATAAATTATATGACATCAATCTACATAGAATTTGCTTGAGGATGAAAAATAATCTTGTAAAATGTGAAATTTTCATCAATTTATGGTGGTTGTACATGAGAGGTTTTAAAAATATAATTTACAATTAATTAAAAATTAATAAAAAATATTCAATAAAAATTAAGAAAAAATATGATCATCAATATTTAGTGTCTTAGGTATCTTTCCCCAAAAGGATTCACAAAAATTCATTTATTGCAGTAAAAAAATGGTGGCCATACAGGTGTGTGGGATGATCTTGAAACAAGCATTTTGAAAAAAGTGATTTTTAAACATGCCTAATAAAAAGGTATCTCTACCATCTGGGTATTGAAATAAATTATATATTTGAAAAGTAGACTTTGAGACCTACATTTTATATGACTAAAGTTTTTTGAGATTCAATCTTTAATTGCCTTAATTTTTGACATCAATTCATAGAAAATTTAAAAATAAGAAAAACACTTCCACTTTTTTCCCAAAAGTAGGACTCAACTTCTTGCAGGCACCTTGTGATATTTTTAATTTTGATAAAGTATGACCTACACATAGTATCTACCACCAATACAATTCAAATTTTTAGGGCTCATAGTTGTGAGATATTTGAACAAAACAATCTTTAAAAAAATCACATCACACTCATAAAAAGTAAGATTACAAGAACTATGAAACTAATCATCCCATTTGGTTCTGAAGAAACTCAAAGGTCCCACACAATATAAAAACCCATCCACTTCAAATGGTTAAATATTTCAACAACTAGTTCACCAATTGATTTTATGCACTTCCAATAGAAACATGCCAAAAGTCAGCTATAACATAAAATGCAGACCACTATTTTATTTCTCTTATGAATAAACACTCTTTATTCATGCTTGGTACTTATTTCTCTTTGCTTAGAAGATGTTAGGCTACAACCTGGAGAAAATTTTGAGCCTTCACACCTCCTAACTTGTATATTTCACAAGTTTCTAACTTATCTACTCATCCAAGCTTCACTCGACCCCTTTACATATACTCAACTAGAAACCAACACAAATGAATAAATGTTTGTTAAAAAATACATCAAATTACAACATCAAATTCTTTCTCATCCAAAAAAAAGAAGAAGACATAAAACCATTTAAAAATTCTTATATTAGTACCTTCTCAATTTTCAATCAATACACAAAATGAGAAAAATATATGGGACCGTCTAGACTACTATATAAAGCCATATGATCATACCAAATGGTAAGCTTGTCTGATTTGCATCATTTGGTAATTCAACAAATAGCCAACCACTTGACTCCATTGAGTTCCTTATTTTTCAAAATTCACGTGTTGATTAGCTTATATAACCAAATTGTGAATTTGACCATGAAAACAAGACATTAATTATCCTCCCATTTATACATTTTTACCTCCTAAATATTTAAAATTACTTTACCAAAGTAAACCAATTCAATCAATAATTTAAATTAACAATAAATATAAGGCATATGAAAATAATAACTTATAGAATTTCCAACCATATCTTAGACATACTCCTTGGAAATAATTTGCATAATATATATATTTTGTCCCAAATCAAAATCCCCACATGCCATTTTATTGGACATTTCACCCAACTATATCCTTACAAAAATGTTGTAATTCTCTAAATGTGATTTTGGCTCGAAGGAAAACTTGGCCCGAAGGTGATCTCGATCTGAAGGCAATCACGGCTCAAAGGTGACCTCGACATGAAGGTGATCTCGGGCGAAGGTGGGTAGTAATGTAGGCCCTCTCTGTGATATAATATATGCCCTATGTAGTACCGTAGGCCCTCTCTGTGATGTATAGTAGGCCCTATGTTGTATTGTAAGTCCTCTCTATGATATACTGTGTGCCTTGTGTAGTACAAAAGGACCTCATAGTGATGTATTGTAGGCCCTATGTTGTACTGCAGGCCTTCTTTGTGATGTACCATATGCCCTTAATGCAATCACAATGAATAACAAAGTATGAAAGAATGATCATATACTAATTACTAAATTGATTCGCTAGATATTTCATAAGGTGTGCATATGTAAGAAGAAATTAAGATTCAACAATGATAGCACTTCAGATTATATCAAATAGATTTTCAATATAATAATTTTAGACCAAGAGCCGAATAAAGATTAACTATCAAGCATTTTGGACCACACCATAGTAGTACTCAGGATTAATTCTACCAAATCCGGTTGCCCAAGCATTCAATACCAGTTCCTTACAATTGGAAAGTCCTTTTGATATTCAAATTTGTAGAGAAACGGCTTTCTCGGGTTATGCCTCTTTTATCTTTAATCGTGAAGTCGCACAACCAAGAACTTAACTACCACAGGAATCCTGGTTTACAATTATGCTTAGTCGCATGATCACAAGACATCCTACTCACCCTTGCGATCATGTGACCACAACCACTAAACCGCACAATGCCGATCACAAACCCTCTCAGAAGTTTGAAATTGAAATGCAACGGTCATCCTCAGGGTGCCACCAATCTATCAATGGTCAACATTTGAACTAAGATCAACTTTATATCACCACTATTTGATTCATTTACTTCTCTTGGGCCCGCCCGCTTTACATTGCTTTGAAAACCATGGCCCCACTTCACAACTCCGCAACCGTGACACCATCAGTGGTCACATGATCGCATAGCCTGAAAAAGGGCTATGTGAACACATGACAAACCACCAACAATCACCACCACTACTTTCCCTTGGGTACTAGACCTATGACATGTATATCCACCTCAACACTCACCGGCCAATCAAAAATCAACACATCATCACACTTGGCAAATGGACTCACCGCCCGTCAACCCTTTTAAATGCTGCAAGAGCAGACGGTTGTCGCATGATCACAAGGGGAAAGAATATTCCTTGCGGTCATGTGGCAACCATAGGATTGAAAGGGATCTGACAATTGGGCCCACATCTCTACCCTACATCCAATAGAACCTTGCCACCTCAACATCCTCTAACAATGGTCCCATTGCAAACAAACCCATCGGCATCTAATCGGATGTTGGGTGCATGATCACATGGGGTGAGAATATTCCACGTGATCACACACCGACCGTAGATTGAAATCTCTAACACAAGGCCCGCTGACAAGTTCTGACTCATCATCACATGGACCAATAAAAAATGAGCACCTTAGCACCGTCTGACATGCGGACCCACCTGGACCCACGACACGTCCACATAGGAAAATTTGATAGCTGTCACAAAAGCGTGAAGGATAAACACCATGCATCTTCACCATGCAAACATGCGACAACCACTGATTTTATCTAAACTTTAACCACACCAAACAACTGAGAAGAATCGGGTCCCACCAAATGATCGCACTTGCGCAGTTAAGACCGAGGTCGAAAACATCCAAGGTTTTCATGCAGACAAAAAGGTAGCAGGAAAACCGAAAACATCATGGGTTTTCAAAAACATTGTGGGTTTTTGACACTTAGGCATATTCTGAAACTGTTTCCTGCAAACCTTAAAACTTGAATAATTCCCTGGGTTTTGCGACTTAGGAGATGCAATCAGGACTGAAGCAAGGTGACACATGGAATAACATAGGGCTAAGAGTGCACAACATAAAACCTTGGGGATCTACTTCGCACGTCAAAACTGTGCTTGTAGGCATGACAGGACACTTAACAAAAACTTTGCAGGGAACAGGCCATTTTCATAAGATTTTTGCATGAACAGGAAAATGGACTAATAGTGGCTCTAGTTGGGGATGCATGGCTCTTGCAGGCATGGAAAGAATTTAGATCTCTGGGAAAAGCAGACCATACTCAGACAAAACAATTAGGCCCTCACCCCACTTTTAATCCAAAATTTCACAGACTGGCTCCCTACCCAAAAACTTTAACACCACTATACAGGATATACAAAATATACACAAGCAACATCTGGATGCCAAAGGAGTGCCATCCTTTTCCTCTATCAAAAACTTGGTTTCTGTTCACAAAATCAAATAAGAGTCTGAAACCTCTATTACATATGTGATGATAGAAAACACTATCAAGTATAAGCTACATCATGGATTGAAACATATGAAAGGGGACAAGAAACTGATACCTTTTCTTCCTAGCTGCAATCATGTAGCTCATCTCTAATGCATTCTTGCATATCAAAAGAAAAGCAACTATGCTCACTTTCACTTACCTCAGCCAAGGCAACTGAAACATACTCATATATCAGGTTACTCGGGTTTATCAAGTCTGATTTCTCTTGATAAATCACACCTTTATCCTCATAAGGATGATTCATATGATCAACATCATGAACTAGATTATCACCATTATTCTCACTACTTGGTGGCAGAAGAAAAACATTGTCCCAATGTAATGCATCTTCATCAATAGAGCAACATTCATCCTGCATTACCTTTCTTTCAACTAGCCTCATTTGTGAGGGAGACTCCAGATCAACCGTATGTGAAACTTTAAGTGCAGAAGGTGAGTAATCCTCAACAAATTCCATCCTCTAAGCACACTCCTCAAATAATGGGTTAGAGACTACATGGAATTGTTTCTCATAGTAATTTAGACAAAGCTCCATCTGGTCTTCACTAATGTCCTCATCAAATAACACATTAGTAACCTCACTATATATGTCATTATATCCATCATCATACACATCTCCAATAGATGAAGAAACATCAGAATCTGAATCGGAACATGACTCACCATGACTGCTGTCAACATATGAACAATTAGTGTTGTAGTTAGTCTCATCATCATCAAAAGTATCACTCAATGGATTTCCCCACAAATCTTCAACTTCCAAGACTTTACAATCAGCATCATTACCACCCACTGGCATAGAAGACTACAAAGAAAAATCCTCTTCAATATGAGAGAAACCCTGTGACATATCATCAAAAAGTAATTCATTCCTCTCAAGATCTGTACCAACATCAATTGGTGGCAAAGTGTCTTCACAATTATAATCACTATATTTGGGAAAATCATGCGAAGGGAAATGTGTATCCTCTATAATCTGAAAATGTTCATCACCACCACTAGATGACAAGGATACCAGCTTCTCATTAATCAGACCCTTGGCAGAAAAATTCATTTCACCTTCACATACAACACTGTGATTAATACAACAATTAGAGGGATGAGAGCACTGATGTTGCTCACCCTCCTCTTGATCATTCCCCCTACTCTGAAAATGCAAACTGGCAGAGGCATGTCTTCTTATAACTCCATACTTCATATTGCACTCAATATCCATTGCAACCTCAAAAGCCTAATGCAAACTTTGTGGTTGTTTATCCCTCAGTAGGAAACCCATTTTTTGGTCAAATGCACTCAAGTAGATGACCAAACAAATCTAATCATGTGGCCTAAAAACCTCAGGGATATCCATTAATGTCCTAATGAATCTGTTATTAAACCTTTGAATCAACTCATCTTCTTCAATCTAAATTTCTATTAATCTGTCCAACATTAATTTTACATCTACCAAGCCATTAAAATAATCAATGAAACAAGAACTCAACTCATCCCATGAAGAAATAGAGGCTGCAGGAAAAAATGAAAACCACTCCCTTTCATCTCCCTCAAGAGTCTGCACAAACAACCTCATCCACAAATCCTCATGGCAAACATCAAAATCGCACATTAAATCAGAAAAAGCCTGCACATGTTTTCTTGCTGATGGACACTGATCCCTATTGAACTTCGGTAGATATTTTTTGATTTCATTAGGGATTTTGTTAGGGAAATTGAGTATGCCATCATAACAAAATGGTGCATACCCTCTAACAAAAGAAACCTTGTGAACATCCATCACTGGCTGCAACTGTGGCACATCTACTTGAAAGTCTTCAAGACCAATGACAGGAAATCTATTCTTGAATTGAACCTTCTTTTGTCACTAAATCTTTCCTACATACTTCATGCTTATATGTCCTTTCTTTAATGACAAAACCATTTGATAAGGACCATACAAATGCAATACACTGAATGGAGAATACCTGGATTGCCTTGCTAAATGCTGCCACCTTCTTCTTATCTAACTGAAGTCCCAACAAAACTTCATAATTCAGGTTCCTTCTAGCATAGAGTCACCACCTCTCCTCAGAGGACACAAAATTTCACTGATCTATCTTGAAACACCAAGAGACTCTGGGCTTTTCCACAACAAAGTCACATATAACCCAATCAGCAAATCCAGGTAACATACTTGCAAATCTGAAAAGCAATTCTTAGATTGGAAAACCTATAAGACTCTTCCCCAAACTGAATACAACAAGACTCTGCGATACTCTTATTAGTAAACTCATTTCATCTCCCCAGCAGAGTCACCATCTTGTTGGTGTTCTTTTTCCCCAAAGGTTAGATTGACATAGGATTGAAAGGGTTAATGTCACATTCACTCAGCACTCCAAATCTGACAAGTAAAAAGGCCAACTGACAAGGATCAAAGAGAGATCCTTCTACACTTTGAGCTCCACATCACTCATGCGGGTGTACCTCATCTGCACACACATATTAACTTGTGTCACACTACAGGCCTACAGATAACTGACTGTGGAATGGTTTTCAAACCCTTATAGGTATCCTGTACCTCAAATGAAACTGATATCTCATGCAATAGCCCTACTTGCATGGAGTGAGTATGAAAACTAGAGACCTAACCTAACAACAAGAAAGGGAAAGGGTGGGACTGAATGGAAATGTTTTAATTATTTGGGCTGGATGGACCCCTGAAATACCCTATTTGTCTCCCATAGACTAGTGCCTTATCCAATGGGCAGTAGAGTCAAATACCTCACTGCAGCAGAGCTATGAAACAAGGAGACAACACACTTACCCTAACCAGATCATACATTACCAAACCACCTGTGTACCCAAATATGTTATTACTCATTTAAAGGATTTTAACCCTCCCCTTAGAAGAGACCTATAAACAAGCAATACATTAACTAGCATCCACTGGAAGACAAGCATGACATATCTTTGATATCCCAGCCCATACACATCTAAAAACTAGTCCTAGACCTAGTTGCTTCTACGAAAACAACTCTACTGCAGACACTCACTGGAAATGCAAGTAGAAAGGCTGAAACACCCTTGATGCTTCAATTAATAAGTCTAAGACCCAAGATGGAGACAATTTGATAACAAAACAAATGTATTGAATCCTCATACATAAGACATTTGCTACAACTTCATTGTATTCCCATAGCCAGAGAGGAAAGAGGGACACCCTATATGAAGAGAAGAAGAAATATTTACAAGGTAGAAAACTTAACCATCCAACCCTTACAAAATCAAATAAACAAAAATATATACCACTGGCTACCTTGGAATCCCAAACAGGTTAGGATGCAACAAGCTATGGGTAACCAAGGTTAGGGTTTCAACTACCCAACCAAGAATTACATCAGAATTTAAAATTCCCTGGAGGGAAAACTGAGCACATGTCTGTCAGACCAAGGATGATCTTCACACTTGAGAAGAATCTCTGAAAAGGATAGGAAGATTATATGCAAATCAAACTAAACAGACCTGCAAAATACCTCAAGCAACAAAATTTGTCCATCACCTCATGGTACAAATCCCTGTAATTAACTGTCAAGCATTTTTAACCACACCGCAACAGTACTCAGGATTAATTCTACCAAATCCGGCTGCCCAAGCATTCAATACCAGTTCCTTACAATTGGAAAGTCCTTTTGATATTCAAATTTGCAGAGAAACAACTTTCCCAGGTTATGCCTCTTTTATCTTTAATCGCAAAGTTGCGCAGCCAAGAACTTAACCAGCACAGGAATCCCAGTTTACAATTATGCTTAGTCACATGATCGCAAGAAATCCTACTCACCCTTGTGATCATGCAACCACAACCACTAAACTATGTAATGCCGATCACAAACCCTCTCAAAAGTTTAAAATTGAAACGCAATGGTCATCCTCACGGTGCCAAAAATCTATCAACGGTCAACATTTGAACTGAGATCAACTTTATATCACCACCGTTAGATTCATTTACTTTTCTCGGGCCCGTGTACTTTACATTGCTTTGAAAACCATGGCCCCACTTCACAACTCTGCAACCACGACACCATCAATGGTCGCATGATCGCATAGCCTGAAAAAGGGCTATGCGAACATGAAACAAACCACCAACACTCACCACCACTGCTTGCCCTTGGGTATCAGACCTATGATGTGTATATCCACCTCAGTGCTCGCCGACCAATCAAAAATCAACACATCATCACACTTGGCAAATGGACTCACCACCTGTCAACCCTTTTAAATGCTGCAAGATCAGATGGTTGTCGCATGATTGCAAGGGGAAAGAATATTCCTTGCGGTCATGCAGCAACCATAGGATTGAAAGGGGTCTGACAACTGGGCCCACATCTCTACCCTGCATCCAATAGAACATTGCCACCTCAACATCCTCTGACAACAGTCCCACTACAAAAAAACCTGTCTGCATCTAATCGGATGGTGGGTGCATGATCACATGGGGTGAGAATATTCCATGCGATCACATGCCGACCATAGATTGAAATCTCTAACACAAGGCCCACTGACAAGTTATGACTCATCACCATATGGACCAATCAGAAATGAGCACCTTAGCACCGTCTGACATGCAAACCCACCTGGACCCATGGCACGCCCACACAGGAAAATTTGATGGCTGTCACAAAAGCGTGAAGGATAAACACTATGCATCTTCGCCATGCGAACATGCGACAATCACCGATTCTGTTTGAACTTTAACCACACCAAACAACTTAGAAGAACTGGGTCCCACCAACCGATCGCACTTGCGTAGTTAAGACTGAGGTCGAAAACATCCAAGGTTTTCATGCAGATGAAAAGGCAGTAGTAAAACCGAAAACATCATGGGTTTTCAAAAACATTGTGGGTTTTTGACACTTAGGCATATTCTGAAACTATTTCCTGTAGACCTTAAAACTTGAATAATTCCCTGGGTTTTGTGACTTAGGAGATGTGATCAGGACTGAAGCAAGGTGACACATGGAAGAACATAGGGCTAAGAGTGCACAACATAAAACCTTGAGGATCTACTTCGCATGTCAAAACTGTGCTTGCAGGCATGACAGGACACTTAACAAAAACTTTGCAGGGAACAAGCCATTTTCATAAGATTTTTGCACGAACAGGAAAATGGACTAACATCTCCATCAAGCTTTTGATGCTCCACTCTGATATAAATGTTACCATTCCTAGAGTCATCAAGATCCCACTAAAACACATCGATGCTCAGATCTGAAGCCTTCAGGTTATCACGCCCATGGTACAACTTTCTTCTTCTATGAGGAATCCCTTCACTTGAAGAGATTTAACTCATGCATGCCTCATACCCAACCAGAGGGTAAACTCTATAATCAATCAACTCTAGATATGTCTCTTGTAAATGATCCTCGGTCAAGTCCACATCACCAGAATGCTAAAAAACCACTTGTACAACTAGCTTATTCAAAAGGTCATTGATAGAACCCATATTTTCATCAATTTAATTGATGAGCATTGGGTTGACCAAATTTGTGCCATCATCTTCTTCACCCTTGCCACTATCTTGAAGGTTTAGGTGTTCTTCACTTGAAGGGAGAATTATTGTCTCTTTCTTGTCCATAACCCCCTATTGCCAAAGTGGAAATGTAACCATGTCCTTATCCTCTTTACGATTTAAGGTGTTGCATAGCCACTTGTCAATCTCCAAGTTTAGATTATTGTTGTAGAATATATTACTCTTAGAGGATGAATACTTCATTTACAGTGCTATATAGTCTTTAAGAGATATGTCCATCTGCCATCCACCATCAATTCAATCCTGCTTGATTCTTTTTAGTGACTCAACCAAATTGAGTGTGTACATTTCATGTTTCTCGATCATGGGAAGGAAAGATGAAATCAACAACCTTGTGTTGACGCATTGTGAATCTCCTTCTGTACTTTATTTTGTCAAGAGTTTGAGCATCTTCTCCATTTTTTGGTACCTTCTTGTGAGGCTCTAGAAGAGCTTCTATTGACTTCTTCTTAACTCCCTGAACACATCTTTTAATCCATCACACAATGCCATGATTCTCCCAATAGGTTGGGATACTCACTAGCTCTACTACCACTATAATGTCCTAAAGGTGATCTTTTCACAAAGAAAATCTCAGTCCGAAGGTGACCTCGAGCTAAAGGTGGTCTTGGACCGAAGTGGATCTCAACCCGAAGGTGATCTTGACTCGAAAGGGATCTCAAACCAAAGGTGATTTTTTGCCATAGGGGATCTAAGCCCAAAGGGAATATCAACATGAAGACAATCTCAACCTAAAGGTGATCTTGACCCGGAGGCAATCTTAGGTGAAGTTGGGTTGTACCATAGGCCCTATCTGTGATATACTATATGCCCTATACATTAGACAATCTCTGTGATGTAACATAGGCCTTGTGTTGTATCATAGGATCTCTCTCTAATCTACTGTGTGCCCTCTCTAGTACCATCTTCCTTCTCAATGATGTACCAAAGGAACTATATTGTACTGTAGATCTTCTTTGTGATGTACCACATTCCCTTAATGCACTCACAATGAATAAAAGAGTATGCAAGAATGACCATATACCAATTACTAAATTGAATTGCTAGAGATTTCACAAGGTCCATACATGTAAGAAGAAATTTAGATTTAATAATGATAGCACTTTAGAATATATCAAATAGATCTTTAATATAACAATTTTGAATAAAGACATGAATACAAATTTGTGTTGAATATAGATTGATCTTTGAATGTAGACTTTAAAAAACTTGACACATAATGTGAAATATCTAAATGATATTTCGAATTGTAGACTAGGGTGAGGAATGATTCTCACCGAATTTGCAGGTACAGGATAGGGAGGATCTTCCACCCCTAAAACTACGTAAAACTACCTTAAACCTTCAGCTTCTAAAAATACAAAGAAGAGTCAAATACATTCCGTGATCAATCAAAATGCCCAACCATCTCCTTATAAAGGCCTCCAAGAAATGTTTAGATATTCAAAATAGGATAACATTATTATATTATTTTATTATTTTATTAATTGGGCCCCTTTTATTAAATAATTAATTAGAAGTCCTTTATAATATTATTTTAATTTTGGGACCACTTAATTAATTAATTAAATTAAGTTTCTTATGAAAGTTTAGGACATTACAAGTGTCCTATTCAAATGTAGCATCTTAAAATTAGTTATCTAAACTAATCAACTTGACTCTTAACCAAAAAAATATAATAGACGTAAAAAAATATCCGATCTACTAAAAGATTATTTCTTCTTTTTCCAAAACCACTCTAGAGCAAAAGTTGAACAACTAGCAAACCAATCAACTATATTCACTTTCAAAAATTTTAAAAAGGAAAAGGTAAAACCTATCAAAAATTTCATGTGAAATGTCCATACACCTTATAAAATAGACACTCTTTATTTTTGAATGCTACTTATTTCTCTATGCTAAGTATCCCTTATGACATCCACTTACAACATAAAACACTTAATAATTTATTTATCAATTAAAATTGAACAACTAATTTAAGGAATATGGAAATAGGAATTTACTGTATTTGCAACCCCTACTTTTACAAACTCCTTAGACATCACTTGCACAACTCTTATATTTTCCTCATGATCAAAATCCCCACATACCATATCCTTTGAAGTTTCCTACCAACACCATCCTAACACAAATCTCTTCTTCAAATGTAACAACTCAAAATTAATTAACTAGACCAATCACCACGAGTCTTGATGTAAAACATCTAACAGATGTCAAACACACAAAAATATCCAACTTAGAATAACAATATTTCCTCTTCTCCCAGAATCAAAAGAAATCATTCCATCTAGCATATAATCCAATACAACATCTATATAATTTTCTATATAAATAGTCTAAAATTTTTTTTGAGCATAAGTTTGTACTGCAATGCATATTACAAACATCTAACATTGAAGAACATACACAAATTTACGTAACCACTATTTTCTTCCATCGAGGAATCTCCATAGAAAAATACCTTCAACATGCTACCTGATCTTATACCACTCCAATATAGTTAAAATTGGATTTTCTAACTCTGCCAACTAAATTTACTTTCAAATAATGCACTTGTATAAAGACAAGAAAACATATAAGAAATACGACAAAACAACAAGGGCATGAAGAGCCACAAAAAGTTAGAATAAACTCAAAATGTAAACATCAAGATTGAACCTATAAATTATTGGGAAAATGGTCAGCACTCCCCTCGGGATTCGTAACATGGCTCAACCACCTCCTGTATCTTCTATAAGTCTAGTGGTTGTATTTGGTATTAACAAGTTAGTCTTTTGGTGCAAGGACAACCACTACTTGTAACAAGTGGTATCAGAGCTTGGTCATAGGTTGAAATCCCCTTGGGTAACAATGAGGGGGAGATTGTTGGAAAAGTGGTCATCGCTCCCCTTGGAATTCATGACATGGATTAACCACCTCCCCTTGGGATTCTATAAGTCTAGTGGTTGTATCAGGCATTAATAGGTCGATCTTTTGGTGCAATGACAACCACTACTTGTAACATAAATATCTCCAAAATAGATTACTAACAAACCACAACATCCACATACATACTCTTTCCATGTATACACCCACACAACTTATGTCACTATCCAAAATAACCACTCAAGCTACATGAAACCCTCAAAGGAAACACTCCTACACTAACATTCTATGGTCGACAATTAGTTGAATACTTGAAGCATCACTACTCACAAAAAAAGCATAACTGAATAATTAGCTTACCCAACATTATTCTTTACACTAACTTTAGCCAACATAAAATAGTTTTCTCTCAATAAATTTTTACCATCCAATTCAAGTCAATGATTTCAACTAATTCATATGCACAAAAATAGTAAGTAGGACCCAAGAATGTAAGAATAAAATAATTATCTATTCTATCTTGGCAGCCCCTAGCTCTTTGACTTGTTTAAAGAGTTCAAACATCTGCTTACATACTCTTTCTCTATATGAAAATAAACATCAATAAAACCCCAATAACTTGTAACTAAACCAAAACAATGTTCTGTGCCACAATGCACATCTACACTCCCCACAAGTTCCATACAATTTCACTTCTACCCACCAAATTATAGAGAAACATTAAAAAAACATAGAAAGTAAACAAGAACAAATCAAATGACAAAATCATTCCTTTTGGCGGTCAACCACCAACCCATAACTAATAACATAAAAAATACACAATTTAGCATTGATCCCTCAAAGAAAGTGCTCTACCATCTATTTAGCAGCTCTCAAGCAAGATGAATAATTGCAAAACAATATCAATTAATGCCAAACCTAAACAAAATTACTTAATGGTACAACCAAAGTGCAATAAAAGAACATGTCATTTCCAACTCTACCCTATCTACCCTATTCCAATTTCCTCTACTGTCACTCTTGCCATTGCCAAGAAAACCCCTACAATTCACGCTACTCTAAAGCCAAATGAGGGAATGAGAATTGAGTCTCCTAATTATGTCTCACTTACTCCACACATAATTAAACTGCATGCCAATTCTGAATGTACCAAAGCAGGACATCCAAGCCCCAATGAAAAATTCTTGGTGGTGTGAGACAAATTTTACGCGGTAGACAACATTTTGGGAATAGAAATTCACAATCACCCCAACCTCTTGGGGCCGACAAGTTGTCCAATTCTGCCACCAAAATTAGACAACTTTCCGGCCGCGTTAGACAATTTTTTGACACAAGACAATTTTTCAAGAACAAAAGTTCAAATAAATAGCTTATTAACTAAATAAATCTATTATGTACAAATTATTTTTATATCCTTGATTTTTTCTAGAGAGAGAATTTGCAACGATCTTATGCAAGACCCAACCATAAAAGATAGATAGATCAAAATGAATTAACAGACCACAAGAAACAAGGACATTCTGAAATTCGTTTTCAATTTTCTTTCTAAAATTAAACTTACAATATAAACTAGTTTATTCACTTGTAGCAAGATCAAGGTTATCCCTCTACACTATTTTGATTTCTATTGATCTTTATAATTTATAGTTTTCAATGCGGGGACGGCTTATGCTGAAGGCTAAGAGAAAACCATGAGAAACAACTTTAATAAATTTATTGGGCACAGGTATACCCATGATTATTTATAGATAGAGAATTTGCAGTGACCTTATGCAAGAACTAACTGTAAAATCTTATTAGATCAAAATGAATTATCAAATCACAAGAAACAAGGACATTCTAAAATTCGTTTTCAACATCCATTCATATAATAAACCTGAGAAAACAAACTAATTTATTCGCTGATAGCAAGATCAAAGTCATCCCTCTACCACACCAGTACAATTTATTTACGGATCACTAGAAATTTCCTTCCTAGAATCCTTTTCATCAAACGAACCCAAGTGAATTTTACATCTACCACTTCCTCTCCTTAGTTATACTCACTGATAAACACAAATACTAAATGAAAACAAATCCCATAATAAATACTAGAAACACTCTCAAAACGGTAGCTAGTTTCAAAGCCTAAGAAAGAGGTGGGCAAGTAAATCCAGCAGGAGGGGTGAGGCCACACTGAACAAAGAGCTCAAGTGCAATGGGAAGGATGATGTTGAGGTTCAGAAGCCTAACCCTAATTGTTGTACACAAACACAGGGCCGCCTCAATTGCCAAAACGCCTTGCAAAACAGGGCAGCAAGTATTCACAGCAGGATCTCCAATGGTGGCATTTACAAGCCCTCCAAGAACATCCACACACGCTCCTAATTTCAGTGCATTTAGTGGACAACTTCCCCCCCTTGATGAACCAGGCGGCGGTGGAGGAGAAGGTGTAGATGAAGATGAGGGAGGTGGAGGGGGATGCCACGCGTCCACTACAGAGGCCATGCTCATCGCTAAACAAATCATACCCATGAAAACTATTACACCACCTTTTCTCATCTTCACCCTTTCTTATGATCTCCAAAGAAAGAAAGAAAAATGCAAATCAGAACGCACAAGAACTAATGCAAGTTTAGTCTTGCACAAGAAGATCGGTCGGTGGGATTTTATAGACTCCAGTTATGAAGCTTTGTTCACCCGTGAGCAATTCCACAACGTCAAGTGTATAGGTTATACAAGCATTCGCCACCCTGTATTATTACATTTAATATAAGATTGTGAGCCTGAGAATCCAAGCTAATGTCAAATAACCTCCACATGCCCGTCTGTAAATTCGAATGCTTTGTGCAGTGGGGCATCCAGTCTAACAACAATCATTATAAAATAGCTGGCAAGTGGAATTTTTTTCTGCTCAGCTAAAAAGTAGTGGAATTCTTGGAGCAGGTGATAGTGAAGGCAATGATTTTAATATACCTGAAGTAATATTGCTTGCCTAATAAGACGATAGAAAAACCTTAAAAGCCTTCAGGATTATGGGCACTCTAGAAGAGCATCTGGAATTACAGCTAGATTTCACGGCGTGATTTATGGGGGTTTAAGAGTTTTATAGTTTTATTACAAATGTCCTATTGTGACAAAAAAATCTACGATGCTGGTTGTTGCAAGTTTTAGTAACGTGTTGTGGAGGAGAAAAGACTATAATATACTATTGTAGTAAATGTATTCTACCTCAATTTTATTTTGGAATTTTTAATTAATTTAATATTTTAATATTTTTATTTAAAACATATTTTAAACTTATTTGAAAAATATTTTTAATATATTTATATTATAAAATTTAAATTAATATGGGAAATAAAAAGAGAAGGCTAAACAAGAGTACATGACATTATTCAGAAGAGATTGAACAAAGACTACATGAAGAAGCACGAGAAAGATATTATCGTAGGAAATAAGGTATCTCTCTCTCTGGATATTTTAAGTTGATGGTTAGGACTTGTCTTAATGAAATATGTAAGCATGATATTGCAATACCTTATTAAACCTAATTTGATAAAGAAGACCTAATTAGACTTAATAATTATTCTATTTGAACATATACTTTTTATTGATTTATTTTTCATACTTGAATTATATAATTTTAAAAAAAATCTGTATATAAGGAAAATTAATAGAATCTAGAAAAAAATATCAAAATTATGGTAGCATGTTTTAAATAAAGTATTGATTAAAGTATTTTAAATAAATCTATAAATTGATTCAAAAAAATCAAATTCACCTTTCCCTAGGGACCCCACCTTAAGGTTTTTATAAAAAAAAAATACTGATTACATATCATGAATACATAAATATTCTCTTGATAATGCACATTCTAAAACGAGTGTAGCTCAATCATGTTGCATCCCCAACCTTCACAATGGTGGATCCTTGAGCTGAATCCTCGATCTTTCAGTCCCAAACTATCAAATCACAAACCTCAAGTGATTCTCGATAATAATCTATATTGATCTCCTTACACACACGACTCCATCATGTTGTCATTGACCCATCTAAAGTTGATAATTATTGGTTAGATTCTCACACTCTTTTGACAACCATCCATAATCAAGCTCTTTACCAAACCCTATACCTATCTCCAAAAATTAACCTTCACAACACATATATTAGACTACAAATCTATTAGCATCAACAAAGTAGACTAAGCAAGAAACACAAAAGAAAAAAATGCTTCTCATTCCAAAGCATCATCTGAAAGTGAGAAACTAACTTGAGATGATGGAAATCATTCGTTCTCCAATGCAACCAACCTCCAAGGTGAAGGCCCAAATTACTAAGGAAAAAATAGAAGCACCAAAATAGTCATTAATAACATGTTCACCATCTATTTAACCTTCATCTTCATTGAAATAAATGTTTCCTTCATCTTTGAGGTTCCCTTTGAGAAGATCACTCTCTAAAAATTTAGAATTCCATGCTATGTGACCCTTTTTCTCACAATAACAAGAATCATTTTCTCTTTTATTTCTACCCATCTATTTATTATTACATTGTGAATATAATGATTTATCTTTTAGAGAATCATTTTTCCATCTTCTTTTCTTCTCTTATCTTCTGCTAAAAGTGTTGAGATCATAACTTCAATAGTTTGCGAAGGTATTTGACTAAGTGTAAAAATAGTCACATCATTTTATTTTGATGACAAGTTGTTTAATAAGATGGCCTTAGCATCATCATCATCCATAAGAACCTTAACCTCTACCAATTTCCTAACGAGGTATCTTAAATTACTTATATGGTTTGAAATTGTGATTTTATCTTGTATATTAAACCTAAATAATTTAAGTTTAAGAGGAAAATTTGTATTAACAACTTTTACTCTAAACATTTGTTCACAATATACCAAATGTGTGCAAATAAATCATTCAAATATATATGATGGATTTTAGATTTTGAAAGAGAAAGACCAACAATATACTTGTCCCTATCATCCCCATCCTTCCAATCCAATGGTTTACTTGGATCTATAGCTTGTTTTTCTTTTCCACTTACCATTCCCTACAAATTCTTATTCATTAGTTCCATACGGATTTTTATTCTCCATGTATCAAAATTAAATCTAGAATATTTGTCCAATAGAATTTCCATTTGTAAAAATACAAAATAATATACAACTAATTCAAATCCTTAATCCTTAGGATGGTCTTCACCAATATCACTAACTCTCCTTATATTTGAAAAAAATATGTATACAACCTTTCCAATTGACTTACATTTGTGCTCTCATATACAATACAATCTATGCTACAAATTTTGTATTCAAACACCAATCAGACCTTGAACGAAATTCTATTCCAATAAAAAATAAAACATCCAAAAACTCAATCATAGATCAACTTCACCTATGGTGTGTGCTGACATAATGCGTTGATCATCATCCATTCTACTTAACCATAAATTGTAAAAACATTAGCGAGACTCTTTTACAACTAGCAGTTGATGTTGCACCAAAAGATCAACTTCTTAGTGTCCGATACAAACACTAGACTAATAGAAGACACGAGAGGCTGTTAAAATATGTCATGAATCTTAAAGGGGGAAGTTGTCAGTTAGTCCAACAATCCCCCCCTTAGAATCACCCAATGGGATCCAAACCTATGACCAAGCTCTGATACCACTTGTTATAACTAGCATTTTCCATTGCACCAAAATATTGACCAAGATCGACTTGTTAATGCCCAATACAACCACTAGACATATAGAAGACACATGAGACTATTAAACCATGTCATTGGATGAAACCTATTCTTATTCAAATACCTGCCTACCAAAAATTTGGAAAAGAAAAAAGTGAGTAGATGTGAACCATGAGAAACTATCTATTGCAAACAATACAAATTTGTGATGGGAAGCATGCCTTTCAATATCATCAACAATTTATTTATGGATGACCAAATATGGAACAAATATGACATGTTTTCTTCCAATTTTTTAATAAAACTTGCTCCCCTATAAAACTAAATGAGTTTTAGATAAAAAATGAAATGGAAAACCCTAACAAAGATAGAAATTTTTATAATTCGAGACTACAAGGAAAGGAAGCTAAAATCATTTCTCAAGATTTGAAAGATTACCTTCATATTGCCTATAAATAAACTGAAGCACATTGGCTTCTACTTTTCCATGTATTCCTACAACTTCCCATGTCACCTTGTAGCCATAAGATATTTTTTTGGAGTATTGGTTTTCGGAAATAAAAAAACTAAGTCCTGAGAATTCCCCAAATCTTCACTATTAGAGACCTCACAAGAAGCATCTGCATGTGAAATAATTTTCTTCAAGAATAATGCTGCATAGTTTACTTGATGCATGCATAGGCACCACTTTTTCCCACACAAATTCAAAACTAAGAAATAAAAAAAAATATTAAGAAAATAAAGAATAAAATTTTTTTAAAATATTTTTAATAATGACCAGGATTGGATGACACATATGTTTATTCAATTTCTATTGTTCAGTTAAACTTGGAAATGTTCCCAATAGTAATTTAAGAATACATTCGAGATGAAACATAAGATTGCAACATCAATGTAAATATTCTTACCCCTATGTAAATATTCTTACCTCTAGCTAAAAGAAGCAAATAGAATTAAGTGCAAGGCTTTAGTTTTTGAAATTTGTTTCCCATAATATTTTATGACAAGGCATATAAACTACTTTGAAATAATTTCTCAAATGAAATGTGGTTTCATGGATTGATTGCGGGATATGAATTTAAATTTGTTTGGTGCTGCTACTCTTTAGGCAGGAATAATACCAAATTTTCTACAAGAAATCAATAGTCTCTTATAGGTAGGATATTCAAATAAATGCTCATAGAATGCCATTATTATAGGATATACACAAAATTTTTTCAAGAAAAAGCAATTGCCAAGTGTAAATCCAAACTTCAAATCTTCTTCCCACATGTTTCCTTCTTGTCCGAGAGTGGGAGCTATGGAACATGATATGGAATTCCATTAAAGTTAACTAATACAAACTAAAATTATAATCGTGCAAAACAACTTTTATACATAAATAATTATTCTTGTATATGACTGCAAGAGACTTTCAGTTTATATCTTGGAGTGGCTATTACATCTATGTGAGATGAGAAAGAAGAACCACCACTGATTAATACAGCGATGAGGATATATTTATCTGCAAATTGCAATATAATGGTGTTCTTACTCTTAATACTAGTGCTTGTCTATAGCCTGCTAAATGCATAACACAATAGAGGCAATTTCCTACCCCTGCTGTTAGTATTCTACAAGATAAAATAAAAGAAATAATAGGTACACAAAACCAAGCACTATGATCTCTCAATAACTACAAGAATCTATAAAATAAATACATGCAACACACATTAAGAATTGAGAAATATACATTACATACTTATATTGATTTTTCTTGTTGCATGCTTGAAATGGGAAGAAGAGAAATTCAATAAACACCTATGCACATGTTTACCATTCCCGCAAAATGCATTGGATGAAACCTTTTCTTAATCAAATACGTGGCTGCAGAAATTTTAGGCAAATGGAAAAGTGAGCAGATATGAACCACAAGAAACTATCTATTTCAAACCATACGAATTCGTGATGGGAAGCATGTCTTTCAACGACCTCAACAAATTATTTACAAAGGAACAAATATGGCATTGTTTCTTCCAATTTGGTAATGAAACTTTCTCCCCGATAAAACCAAACAAAATTTAAATAAAAAATGACATGGAAAGCCCTAACGAAGATAGAAATATTTAGAAAGGCAGTTGAAATCATTTCTCAAGATTTGAAAGGTTACCTTTATATTATCTATTAAAAAAATTAAGCACTTGGGCTTTTACTTCGCGATGTATTCCTGTATCTTCCCATGCCGCCTTGCAACCATCAAATAATTTTGTAGAGTATTGACTTTTGGAACTCTGAAAATATTCACTATCAGAGACCTCGCAGGAAATATCCATATGTGAAATTGTTTTATTAACTTTGAGTTTTCAGCCGCACATTTGCACTATACAAATATTGCCCCCTCTGTGATGTAAAACGTAGGACAGCATCTGCAAAAGACTCCCTTCACCAAAATCATGAGCGAAATATGGAAATTGAACATAGAATGACTACAGCACATTTATTGATCAATAGGAGAAAGGCGTGTTCGATGCCATGTATTGGCTGAGACATGCAAAAGACACATTAAAAGGGAAGAGAAGCTTCGTGAAAGACCGTCTAAATTGTCAATAAAAAGTTAAAGAATATACTAAAACCATTAGGAAAAAACTAGATAAAAATTCATTTTAATAGAAATATTTCTAGGACCATTGGAATAACCAACTTGTGCATGCTTTTTCAAAACTGAATTAATATACAAATGCAAGTGAAAACATTAGTCTCCAGCCTTAACGGCGAGAGATTAATTTATTTATAAGAATGAATTTATCCTCACTCTACGCAAGTGAGTTTACAAACCGCATGCGGCCATCAGTCCATCTCCTCGGTCATAGCCGCTAATAACCGTAAAATCAGGAAATTACCGAACACATTTCAAGACAAATCAAATCAAACACAAGATAGATATATGTATGTTCCAGAAAGAGGCATGCTGTTGCAGAGTTCCAATGCTTAACTAAGAGGTGGGCAAGTAAATCCAGCTGGAGGGGTGAGGCCACATTGAACAAACAGCTCAAGAGCAATGGGAAGGATGATGTTGACGTTCAGAAGCTTAACCCTAATTGTTGTACACAAACACAGAGCTGCCTCAATTGCCAAAACGCCTTGCAAAACAGGGCAGCAAGTGTTGACAGCAGGATCTCCAATGGTAGCATTTACCAGCCCTCCAAGAACATCCACACAAGCTCCCAATTTCAGTGCATTCAGCGGGCAACTTCCCCCACTTGATGAACCAGGCGGCGGAGGAGGAGAAGATGAAGTTTTGGGAGGTGGCGGTGGAGAAGTTTTGATTTTGTGAGGAGGAGGGGGAGGACACTTAGCTGCCACTGCAGGACCCATTATGCTTGCAAAGCAAACAATAACCATCACCACTAGTACTACACCGTTTCTCATATTCATCCAAGTTTCCTGATCACAAACAATCAAGGAAATAAATGAAATCTGAGGAAAGCTGTTTCAATTTTGCACTTGGAAGAAGAGCATACTCGATAGGAATTTATAGGCCCGTGGTCTTAGTTTTCAATGATGAAATTTTGCGCACCCGTGAACAGCACGGCAGTCTCAAGCTCCGCTGCATGTGAACAGTGTTTTGCCACCCTGTACTGTCTCATTGAATATAAGAACGCACCCATCACAAGCCAAATTAGTGTCAACCAATCTCGATTGTCACTCAGTAAAGTCGAATTATTTAGGGATTAGAGAACATGGTGTACTAACGTATCCTTTGTTTTCCTGCTTCACCACCTAACATTTAGCAAGTGGCAAACACATCTGTTCAGCTAGGAAGCAAGTTAGTCTACCAAATAGTTTAGAAGACAAGCGTTCGAATATACAGTACGAATACATATTGTCTTTCTCAACCCACGCTAGAGAAACGTGAAAATTATTGAATATACGAGCACTTGTAGAACACATTTAAAAATTTTAAATCCTTCTCGGGGTCTAGAAGCTGTCTTTGAAAATAATAACATTTACATAATATTTAATTTCCGAACTCTTTTTTAAGATTAAATAAATGTTTACTGTTTCACTATGCTCAGATGTTTTGTTTTCTGGGTAGGGAACTCTTAAGAAAAGAAAAGAGGTGGCTAGTTTGAATTTTATAAGGGTATGCTATATGTGAAGTATGGTATGTACATTTCTTTTGTAGTATAGTAATATTTGTACATTTTATTTGTACTATAGTTCAATTCTTCTTATGGAATAGTCTCATATTATTATAATTCATTTGTAGATCTATTAACAAACCACTTGGTATCGTATACTATAAAATGATCTATTTTCATATCTAGCTCTTTAAGACTATAGGGCAACCTGAATTGGGCATTCTCCATATTGACATTTAAACAAAACGATTAATGTCAATTGGTCTTTGAAGAAACATTGCAGAAGTTTGATGCATTTATGATAATGATGTTTCAAAATAGTAAATGTAATTGAAAGTAATATCCTCCTACTATAAAAGAAATCGTAGCAATAATCAATCTAAATCATTGTGAAAAAACTTAAACAATCCAATTAAAATAATAATAAAAATCAATGTGATTAGTTTCAAAAGCCCATCTCCCAAGAGAATGAATAACAACAAATCATTTATGAGGAATATGAACAAAAGAGATGTAATAAAATTTCAAAGAAAGATGATCAAATTGTGCTTCAAAAAAAGTCAAATAGTTATGATTTTATTTATGATGTGTAGCATATAACTTACAAGATTAAAAGTATTTGCATGTCTACTTACTATTTATTAACACTTTTTAGTGTTGTTATTCAGAATTTTTCATTCATTGATAATTCGAGATATTTTCAATTGTTGAAAAGGAAAGAAGAAAATTCAAAATATTAGAAATTTATTGATAGTAAAATTATTTTAGTCCATTTGCGCAATGGTTGGTGAAGAATTCCTCATTAGAAACACACCTCATAGTCTTTACTCTTCGCAAGTGGCATCCCTTTTCCTGTCTAATTACTTCAACCTAGTACAAGAATATGATCTCCTCGTGAGATTGGTAGATCGAAAATGAGTGAGCAGTTTGTTAGTACAAAAATTCTAGACAAGGCAATTCACAGGTATGATTAGTAATGTGGAAAATGTCAGGTGAGGAGATTATTCCATGTTTGTTATCTTAAAAATAAACTGAAATATGTGAAATTGTACAATGCCATTAAGATTGGTGTAGTTAATAATAATTGTTGATTCTTTAAAAAAGAATTAGCCTCATTAATAGATTTCCTCTTTTCACAAACAATGACACATATTTCAAGGGTATCTTTGCTCCCCATAGTTTGCTCATGCACAAGCCTTTGACAGTTCAAAATCTTCTAGCTTAAGTGGATAAGAATGAATTTATTGCAACAATTCCTTTTTTGGATCACACTAGCAAGGGAAAGGAACTAGAATTTGAGGATGGAGTAGAATCTTCCTATGTCTCTAGGTAATATTATCCTAAAGTTCATTTTGTTGTAGTTCTCCTTTTTGGTTTCTTGTTTCAACTTCAAACCTTTTAGTTCATATCCGGTCTTTCAGATTCTCATTGATAGTGAAACTACGGTTTAGTTGGTAACCATGTTGATGTTGGTAGTACGCCAGCATCCCTTCTGGGATTTGTGACATGACTTAACCACCTCCTATATATTCTATAAGTTTAATGGTTGCATTAGGCATTGAGAGGTCGATCTTTTGGTACAATGACAACCGCTACTTGTAACAAGTGGTATCAAAGCTTGGTCATGGGTTCAAATCTTTGTATGGAATAGCGAGTGATACTAGGAGGGAGATTGTTAGCAGCATGCCAACATCCCTTGTAGGATTCGTGACATGGCTTAACCACTTTTAATATATTCTGTAAGTCTAGTGGTTGTATTGAGCATTAATAGGTTGATCTTTTGGTACAAAAGCAATCACTACTTGTAACAGTTGATAGATTTTTCATTCTCAAGGTTTGTTCATGGTATCTTATGTCTTGTTCCTAAGGTTTTTTAATAGCTCACACTCTTGGATTATATCAATTATGTACTCAGTTTCAATACATAATATATAATCGAGCCTTATGCCTTTTGTGTACAAAAAAAAACTAAAAATTCTAAGGATACTCAATAGTGACATAGAAAATATTAATCATTTCAAGGAAAATGTTATAATTTTATCTCTTAGTTGTAGATTGTTTCGTAAAATTATAATTTTTTTCAAACCTATTATGTCGTAAAAATCTACAATTCTTCAAAAGTAAGAGAAATAATAGACTTGTCTTTTCTTTTAGACGTACATATTATTAGACACATAATCATTTATTCAATCTTTTTAAATGTTTAATAATTTCTTATTATCGTAATTTATTTTTATAGAATTGTAGAGCTTCTCATGTATATCACAAAAAATTGATATATAAAGTCAAGACTAAGACCTGAAAATATATGAATCTCATAGTTATACCATATAGGAGATCATATCTTTAAAAAAGTTATTTATTTTTATATAATATTATTTTAATTTCATATTTAATACAATTCAATTATGAATACATAATCAAGGATATTTATTTGATATATTAAGTAGAGAAAAGACACTGATCTCATAGTAAATTTAACATAAATACCATCAAATCACCAATTATCCAAATGTGCCTCACATTAATCAAATATAAAATAATATAAAAATTGGAACTTATAAAGAGTAGCTCATACGTAAGTAATATCAAAAGTGGCATGATGTTTATAGATATCAGCTTTAAAAATAACAACTAAAAAAATAAAAACAAACGAAAGTTGTATCCCTAGTATCTCATGCAAAATAGAATTCATTTTATCAAGTTATAGTTATCAATCAGGAATTCTAAGGATTTCTACCAAGAAACCCTAATTATCTTATTCTTGTCTTTGGTCTCTTCCTTCTTTTGGCCTCTATTTTCTTGTTCAAATTCTTTACACACTTCATTATCTTTCAACTCCTTGGAACTATACCCATGACCACTTTGTGCATTATGCCATATATTATTTTATTTAAACCTATGAGAGTATGTTCCATATTTTTTGAATTTATCTTTGTCTATTACACCATAAAATTAAGACACTTGTATAATATTATGCATTTCAATTCTATTCTATTGCATTCTTGATAAGGATACATATTCTTCTTATCATGTTCATTCTCTATTGCTATCGTACTTTCCATTAGGCTTCTAGATCTTGGGTGGCTATCTTCATTACCAAACTTGACATGGTATTAAAGATTTTAGAGTACAATTGGTTAGTCTTCTTGAGAGAGTTTTGTGTAATTTGGGGATTTTATTTTGTGCCTTTCTATTGTAACTCAAACATGGAGCTTCATAATGCATTTATATGAGGTTATCATTGGATTTAGAAGGTCCAAATTCACTAAGATCAATACTAAATTTATTAAAATTTGATCAATTGACAAAGAGCCCTCAAAGGATTTTTCCCTCCATGGCAGTATGGGCATCATAATTACTTTGTCTTGGAGGCAATTTTAAAAAAATGGTATCTCAATCATTCAAGATCTTCCTTTTAAGAATTGTTTAAAATTTGGCCTAGAATTTTGTGCTCTTCATAGTGGTGTAGGTGTTTTCTAATTTTTGTGCTTTTTTAAAAAATGATTAATTCACATTTTTATAGCTAATAGGCCTTCACTCAAGCTCACACAAAGTAACTTTTAGGTGAATTTTTAAAATAATGCATAAATATTATAGCCTAATTATAAAAATTGTACTCATAATTATAGAAAGTCCAAAAAAAGTCTTTATATTATTTTATAAAATTTTCTTAATAACTTTTAATAATTTTTTTGGGGAGGACTATTTTTTTACCACCTATCAAGTTTGTACTAGAGAACCATACATTCCTCTATGGGGTATTCATTACAGGATAGTTGTTCCTCCTTTTTTTGGCAATATTCTAATTGGGGGCGTCTTTAATAATTAAATACATTAGGTAAATCTTTTGTGTAAATTATTCTTCATATTTCTTAATTTTCATTATCATTATTGTAATCTCTTTTATGAGCTATTTTTTAGATGAACTATTAGAAAGTACCACAATCTTTAGTCTACTATATCATTTGATGCTTCTTTGGACGTAAGCTTATTGTATTCAATTGGTAAGGTTCTTTGTTTTGAGACTTGTTACAAGTCTCTAGGTTATATTAGGACATACTAACATGCAATTTTAGAGAATCTAATTAATGCTCATGCAAGTGTCACCTTGATTCTAGTCTTTTACCTATTACAATGAGAGATTCCTTAGAAGCTCTTTATCAACAGATTTAATAGTGGTGCTTGGACATTCTTTGTACAACATTAGCTATATTTCCTCATAAGTGAAGGAATTTTGTTCCACATCATTGCATCATCTTTAGCATTCAAGAGATTCTACATTGAGGGGCATCACTTGACTTCTCTAGTCTCTCTTATATAGGAAATTTTTCTTCACAGAGGGTTTTGTCGATATTATCAGTCATTGAAAGTTTTATTTTTTAATTTTCATCCTTCTTTTAGGGGGGAGATTTGACCCATGGGATTTTTCTTTTTTCTTGATCTGTGAGAGATTGCATTGCATTTGTACATGGGTACCTCGTATGACCTAGTAGTTGGGTTCCTTCTTGCATTATTTGCATACATTCTCCCTATGTTGTAGTTAGGGGATGTTGGTATGTTTAAATTTTCTTCTCCTACATTTTTAACACATGTGTTCTTAATTTTATTTAGGCACCACATAGGAATGTTCCCAATTTTGGTGGTGTTATCACATTATTACTTTTCCTCCTTAAGTGAGACCTCCACGTTTGGTGGACTTATCAGTCTATCATTGTTCCCCTTTAGGAGGGTATCTAGCTTTTGTGGATATGTTTCAAAATCATATTTTTACCTTTGAGGGTGATCCATCTTTCATGGGCATGTTCCATTTTTACTTTTCTAGCTTTGGAGGGTGATCCACCTTTAGTGGACATGTGACACTAACACTTTTCCAAATTAGGTGGGTGATAAGTTCTCATATTATGTATCATGTCATAGATTTAGATAATTGTCATAATCCTTTATGTTTATGTGTCTCACCTTGGCCTACTTAACCAAGTTGTTTCCTTTGTAATATAAATTCAGTTAATTTGATCTATATTATATTCTATTGCATTCCTAAAGAGGGTAGAGTTTATTCTTGTCATATTGATTCTCTCTTGCCATTATGTTTTCCATTGTGCTTCTAGATATTTGGTGGCTATCTCCGTAGACAAATTTTACATCCTTTTACAAGAAATAGAAAAGGTGATTTGTACTGTCATCTATAAAAAAATTAAGCATAATTTTATTACTTTATGTTTACTTTGATCTTTGTGATTTTTCTATTAGTTTTCTTTCTTTTTACATTGCATGTAAATAGTAAATTTATATCTTGAAATACACTTGCCATACAAGGGAATTTCCCTTTTTGAAAGGAAAATCATCCATTTCATTTTGATTTCTCCCTCTACTACAATCACATGTTGCAATAGACTATATTAGTTATATCGATAATTATGAAAACTAAAACATTAAGATTACTAGTCTATAAATAAATAATGTTCATATAATTTATCTGTTTGAGATAAAATATATGATGATGATTTAATTGATGTTCGATGAAACTACAATCACCTCCTATTACTACCCTTACAACTCTTCTCACCTGGCCTTTTTGTATATAGTGTGACTCTCTCTGTCTCTAAATTTATATGTAAAATTATATTATTATACGTCAAATTAACACTATTGTATAAAACAGAAAGTGCGAAAAAATCATTAAATGAATAATATTATGCTTAAAACATTAGCCTTACTTGTTTGACAACAAATGTGCTTCTATTTTATTGTTCTGTCATCACAGTCCCCAACGTCAACATTGAACAGTATTTTCTCAAATATTATACGTATGATAAAACAAGAATAACGATGAAATCACAGATCACAGGACATAAATACCCATACATAGAAAAAAACCAGAGAAGAGTTTGGACTTCATTCAACATTGATTAAAATGATTGCTTACATAATAAAGCAGTAGTTTATTTGTACCGGGGAAAGTATCCTCACTCTACGCAAGTGAGTTTACAAACCGTATGCGGTCATTATTTCCTTTCCTCAGTCATAGCCTCTACTAACCGTAAAAGCAATAGATGCGGAAATACAGAATACATTTCAAGTCTGAACAATAATAAATCAAATCAAATCCAACACCAGATCTATATGTACGTTCCAGAAACAGTTATGCTGTTGCAGAATTCCAATGTTTAAGTAAGAGGTGGGCAAGTAAATCCAGCAGGAGGGGTGAGGCCACACTGAACAAAGAGCTCAAGTGCAATGGGAAGGATGATGTTGACGTTCAGAAGCTTAACCCTAATTGTTGTACACAAACACAGGGCCGCCTCAATTGCCAAAACGCCTTGCAAAACAGGGCAGCAAGTGTTCACAGCAGGATCTCCAATGGTAGCATTTACCAGCCCTCCCAGCACATCCACACAAGCTCCCAATTTCAAAGCATTTAGCGGACAACTTCCCCCACTTGATGAACCAGGCGGCGGAGGGGGAGAGGATGAAGTTTTGGGAGGTGGCGGGGGAGAAGTTTTTATTTTGTGACGAGGAGGGGGAGGACACTTAGCTGCCACTGCAGGACCCATTATGCTTGCAAGGCAAACAATAACCATCACCACTATTACTACAACGTTTCTCATTTTCATCTAAGTTTCCTGATCACAAACAATCAAGAGAACAAATGAAATCTGAGCAAATCTGCTTCTAGTTTACACTTGGAAGAGGAGGATACTCGATCAGAATTTATAGGCCCGAGGTCTTAATTTTCAATAATGAAATTTACACACCCGTGAACAGTACAGCAGTCTCAAGCTCCGCTGCATGTGAACAGTGTTTTGCCACCCTGTATTATCTCATTGAATATAAAAAGGCACCCATCACAAGCCAAATTAGTGTCAAGTAATCTTGATTGCTTATCTGTAAAGTACAATTATTCGGTATTGGACAAAATGGTATACTAACGTATCCTTTGTTTTCCTCCTTCAATACCTAATGTTTAGCAAGTGGCACATACTTCTGTTCAGCTAGGAAGCAAGATGATTTGTCTAACAGATACTAGAGAAGAGAAGAATTCGAGTATATTCCTCGAATACATAGATTGTCTCTTTTAGCAAGTGGCACATACTTCTGTTCAACACGGCCTTAAAGAGAAACGGCTTCTTGAATTAATGAATTTACAACCACTTCTAGAACATAATTAGATTTTGAATACTTCTCGTCTGGGTTTTCGAGTTCTGCAAGCCGTCTATGGTAATAATATCATTTATGTTTTATTTAAGGTTCTAAACTCTAACTTTATACTAAGTAGATGGGTTCTATTTTGAATTTTTCAATTAGAAAATTAATCGCTATTTTTTTTAACAATGTTTGGATTAATTAATTCTAAAAAAAATCATAAATTCATTTTTTATTCCAAAATAAGCTTTTCATGGATTCAAAATTACAACAAAATGTATAAGTTTTTAGGGTCAGTGTGTGAACGGTTAAGGGATTATAATCTTATTTTTTTTATAATTTTTTTTTTTAATAATTTTTTTAAAAGTTAATAATACATATTTTAACTTAAAAATATATAAGTTAAAAATACATATATATTTTAATTAAAAAACTAGCAACAAAAATGATAAGTTCAAAAATTAAAATTTGTAAGAATTTTTTTTAATTTTTATAATTATAATTTTTTAATAAGTTAAAAATACATATTGTTCAAATTAATTAAAAAAAATATAAAATAATCCTTCTTCCAATTCCACATTATGGGATCCAAACACATAATAGATTATTCCAGCTTTCGTTTTCAGGATTAATTAATCCAAGAATAGGTCCTTATTCTAGAATAGGCCTATTCTGGATAAATTAATTCCATGCACCAAATGGGCCCTTCCTTCCTGCCCCTTATAACTACAAGCCAAACTGAACATGTCACTCCGTACACTGATGTTTTAATATATTGATTAGTCCCAATCAGTGTTGGGAAAATGTTGCAGAGAAGTGTGTGTTGACAATGATGGGGAAATGTTGGAGAAGGTTGTATGCTGAGAATGATGTTCCTAGTATAGTTCATTCAATCAAAACGAATATCCTCTACCTATAGAGGTTTGTTAGAGATATTATTGTCATAAAATTATAATAAAGCTCATAAATTAATTAAATATTTATTATTTATTTTAAAAATAAATCAAAATAGTATCTTTAGTATCTTGAGCAAAATAGAATTCATTTTATGAAGTTATAGTTATCAATAAGGAATTTAAGGATTTCTAGCAAGCAACCCTAAATATCTTATTCTTGTCTTTGGTCTCTTCTTTCTTTTGGCTCCTATTGTCTTTCTCTAATTCTTTGGATGCTTCATTACCTTTCAACTCCTTGGAACTATACCCATGACCACTTTGTGCATTATGCCATCTATTATTTTATTCAAACCCATGAGAATATGTTCCATATTTTTTGAATTTTTCTTTGTCTATTACACCATAAAATTAAGACACTTGTCATAATCTTATGAATTTCATTTCTATTCTATTGTATTCTTGTTAAGGATACATATTCTTCATGTCATATGCATTCTCTCTTGATATCGTGCTTTTCATTAGGCTTCTAGATCCTGGGTGGCCATCTTCATTACCAAACCGGACATGGTATCAAAGCTTTTAGAGTACAATTGATTAGTCTTCTTGAGAGAGTTTTTGTGTAATTTGGGGATTTTATTTTGTGGTTTTTATTGGTAATTGTCAAACAATGAGATCTCAATCATTCGAGATCTTTCTTTTAAGAAATTTTTAAACTTTTCCTAGAATTTTGTGCTCTTCACAATGGTGTAGGTGTTTTCTAATTTTTGTGCATTTTTTTTCAATGAGTAATTCACATCTTTTGCAACATCTAGGCATTCATTCAAGCTCATACAAAATCTTTTTTAAGTGAATATTGAAAAAAGTGCATGACTATATTATAGCCTAATTATAACATTTGTACTCACTATAATAGAAAGTCCAAAAAAATTCTTTACATTATTTTTAAAAGTTTTTAAAATAACTTTTAATAAATTTTAAAAACAAAATTTTTGTTAATAATTTTTTTTGGAGGACTATCTTTTTACCACTTATCAACTCTGTACTAGAAAATCATACATTTTTGTATGGGGTAGTCATTACGGGAGAGTTATTCCTCTTTTCTTGGCAATATTCCAATTGGAGATGTCTTTAATAATTAACTACCTTCTTCATGCTCCCTAATTTTCGTTATTATCATTATTGTAATCTCTTTTATGAGATATTTTTTAGATGCACTATCACAAAGAAGCCCAATCTTTAGTATACTATATCATTTGATGCTTCTTTGGACGTAAGCTTATTGTATTCAATTGGTAAGGCTATTTGTTTTGAGACTTGGTACAAGTCTCTAAGTTATATTAGGACATACCAACATGTAATTTTAGAGAATCCAATCAATGCTCATGCAAGTGTCATCTTGATTCTGATCTTATTCCTATTACAATGGGAGATTCCTTAGAAGTTTCTCATCAATAGAGTTAATAGTGATGATTGGACATTCTTTGTACAACATTAGCTATATTTCCTCCTAAATCAAGTAATTTTGTTCGTAATCATTGCATCATCTTTAGAATTCAAGAGATTCTACATTGAGGGGCATCACTTGACTTCTTTATTCTCTTTTATGGGCATTTTTTCTTCACATGTGGTTTTCTTGATATTATGTCATTGAAAGTTTTTTGTTTTTTTTTCCTTCTTTTAGGGGGGAGATTTGACCCATAGAGTTTTATTTTTTTCTCCATCTGGGAGAGATTTCATTGCATTTGTACATAGCTACCTAATATGACCTAGTAGTTGGGTTCCATCTTGCATTGATTACATACATTTTCCCTATGTTGTAGTTAGGGGATGTTGGTGTGTTTAAATTTTCTTCTCCTATATTTTTAACACGTGTACTTAAGTTTACTTAAGAACCACATAAGAATATTCCCACTTTTGGTTGTGTTATCACATTATCACTTTTCCACCTTAAGTGAGACCTCCACCTTTGGTAGACTTATGACTTTATCACTTTTCACCTTTAGGAGGGTATCTACCTTTTGTGGATATCTTTCAAAATCACATTTTTACCTTTGAGGGTGATCTGTCTTTTGTGGACATGTTCCACTTTTAATTTTCTAGCTTTGGAGGGTGATCCACCTTTAGTGGACATGTGACACTAACACTTTTCCACATTAAGTGGCTGATAAGTTCTCATGTTATATATCATGTTATAGGTTTAGATACTTGTCATAATCCTTTTTGTTTCTATGTTTCACCTTGGCCCACTTAACCATGGTGCTTCCTCTTGTAATATCAATTTAGTTAATTTGATCTATATTCTATTCTATTGCATTCCTAATAAGGATAGAGTTTATTCTTCTCATATTGATTCTCTCTTGCCATTGTGTTTTCAATTATGCTTCTAGATCTTTGGTGGCTATGTCCATATCCAAATTATACATCCTTTTATAAGAAATAGAAAGGGGGATTTGTGTTGTCATCTATGAAAAAATTAAGCATAATTTTAGTACTTTATGTTTACTTTGATCTTTGTGAGTCTTCTACTAGTTTTCTTTCTTTTTACATGGTTCGCAGATAGTAAATTTATATCTTGAAACACACTTTCCATACAAGAGAATTTCCCTTTTAGAAAGGAAAATCATCCAGTTCATTTTGATTTCTCCCTCTAGTACAATCACATGTTGTAATAAAATATATTAGTTACATCAATAATAGTGAAAACTAAAGCATTAAGGTTACCTGTCTATAAACAAATAATATTCATATAGTTTATCTATTTGAAATAAAATATATAATGATGATTTAGTTGATGTTCGATGAAACTACAATATAGATGATCAATACTCACCTCCTATTACAACCCTTATAACTCTTCTCACCTAGCACTTTTGTATATAGTGTGATGGTGTCTCTCTCCGTCCCTCCCTCCATCCATCCAAAATACTATATATACTTCTTTTATATAAAACCCTTACATATTTGTCACCTATAATAGTATTATTTCAATATATAGAAACATAATTTTTCCATACTACTTAAATTTATATGTAAAATTATAATATTATACCTTGAATTAACACTATTATATTTCTCTATATTTCTACACAATACTATGTGAGAGCTTATAATTGAAATTGTGAAAAAATTGCTAAACGAATAATATTATGCTTAAAACATTAGCCTTACTTGTTTGATAAAAAATGTACTAACTTCTCACCCAAGCTCTATTTTCAAACTGTAGGCTCCCATGCCCGCCTCCCCTCAGGGAGAATCTTCCCCCCTGGCAGGTCCCCCTGCTGGTCCCAATGGACCCCATTTTGAACCTGTGAATACCTCTGTCATGGTCCCACTGGTTGAGTCAATGGTGAAAACCCAAAAAGTATCCTCTTCTATGGATGCACCTTTTTCCCCCCCAAAAGCCAACTGGAAGGGGGCCCTTATCGATGAAGCCCAACAATCTCTAGAGACTCTCCTAGTGGACTTCATTCAGACTGAGGAAGGCACTGAACTTTCACTTTCGGATTCTGTGGTGAATAGAATGATGGTGGATTTCCAGTTGGCCCTGGTAGGTCGATTCTTTAACTTTTGACCTACCATCGAAATGGTTAGAAAATTGGTGTCTAACTAGTGGAAGATCAAAGGATCTGTCATTGTATCTACTATGTCAGGTGGGCCATTTCTATTTAAATTCACCACTCTGGAGGATCTAGATTTTGTTCTGTTAGGGTCGTTGGTCTATGGGAAACATTTCCTAGCCCTTGCAAAATGGAAACCTGGGTTCAACCTGATGATGAAATTGACTAGAATGGCCCCGGTCTAGGTCAGGCTCCCTGGCCCCCCTCTAGAATATTGTGATGAGCAAGTGTTCCAATGGATAGGTGACTCCTTCAGCACATTTATCACTACTGACCAGGGAACTCGCTCTAAATCTAGGCTAGTTTTTGCTAGGTTCTGTGTGAATGTCACCCTGAACAAAACTCTACCCAACTTTTTCATTTTGAAATCCAAAGTAGGTAGATGGACCCAAGCGCTGGTGTAAGAAAGTGCCACCCTCTTCTACTAGAAATGTGATAACAGAAGTCACTCTAGTGACACTTGCAAGACCTCCTAGTCGGGAACCAAAAAAGGGAGTAAGGATAAAGGAATGATTGATGTTCCACCCTTGACAGAGGAAGAGGAAAAGGAGAAGACTTGCCCACCCCCGGTAGCCAATGAAATAGAAAACCCAGTAAGGGAAGTGCTAGAAGAAGGTGAGATCACTCCCCCTCCGGTGAACGAAGTGGCGCACTCTGTACTCAGCTCTCCTAAACCTCTACCTATAGAGGAACCCAACCCCCTACCAATGGCAGAGCCATTGAAGAACTCCCCGGTGACCCCCGCCGAGAAGAGTGAGATTAGCCATATTGAGGTAGAACAACCTGCCATTGTGGTTGCTCTTGAGCTGAAATCCCCAAAATTTGATCCAAAACCTTCCCCACAGCTAGAGAAGATGAACTCTTCTAGCTCCCTGGACGCTGACTGCAGTGTGGGGGAAGATGACGAGGAATGGAAAATGCAGAGAAAGAAAACCAAGCCCAAGAAGGTTGATGTGGGAATGGAAACACCCAGGGGAAGGCCATCAGATCAAGCAAGAAGATCGAGAGGGACTACAAGGGATGTTGCAGCAGGTAAGCAACAAACCCTAGAATCAAGTTTTAAAAGTAAGAAATGATTTGTCTTTCTTGGAATGTTAGGGGTTTAAATAACTTTCTTAAACAAAGTGTTGTTAAATACTACATTTTCTATCATAAGTTGGATATTCTAAACATCCAAGAAGTGAAGATGTTTGCTAGTAATTTTTCCACCCTGGCTTCCAATCTTTGGCTGGGTGTTGCGTTCCTTTACTCTGAAGCTGCTGGTGCTTCCAGAGGCATTGCTACACTCTGTAACCCCAATAAGGTCACTGTCTATCAGGTCACCTCCTCTCCAAACTTTCTTGTTGTTACCTTCAGGAAAAATGGGCTTGAGTGGATCACTTTTAATATTTATGCCCCTAACACCTGGTCTGGCAGGGCCTCCCTTTGGACTGACCTTTCCCTCTGGATAGATCAAGACACTACTGCTAATTACTTGTTGGCTAGTGACTTCAACACCCCTATCTACCCCTCGAAAAAATGTGGTGGATTAATGGATTACTTTGATAGTATGGGGGACCTGGCAGACTTTATTTCTTCAACAGGTCTAGTGAACATTACTCTGAAAGGGAACCCCTTCACTCGGACCAACAATAGGAAGGGACCCCATCTCATCCAGGTGTGGTTTGACCATTTCCTTGCCACCTCTTTGTGGGACCTTTTCCTGAACTCAACCATGACCTACCTCCCTAAAACCACCTTTGATCATAACCCCCTCCTTCTCTGTTGGCATGAATCCCCTAAGTTTGGCCCCCCTTTAGATTTGAAATCATGTGGCACTGCTCTCACCCGTCCTTTAGAGATCAAGTGAAATTATGGTGGGCCACTAACATCAAAGGCACTGCCATGTTCAAAATTTCCTAAAAGATGGAAATTATTAGAAGAGAGGTTAAAGGTTGGAGCAAACATAACTTTGATGATTTATGAAAAGAGAAAAAGGAGCTGACTGAAACTTTAGGATCCCTCCAGGCCCAATTGGCTTCTAGAAGCCCTCCACCCTAGATATAGGTGGAAGAGGAATTGACTTGACATAAATGGTAGGATACTTTGAAAAAAGAGGAAATCTACTGGAAGCAATGATCTAGAATCCAGTGGCTTGCTGAAGGGGACAAGAACACAACCTTCTTCCACAGTTCTACAAGTAACCATAAAAGAAGAAATGCCATTACTGCTATTAGGGATGAGGGAGGGAATGAAGTTACGGAGAAGGAAAAAATCAATCAAGTAGCGGAAAATTATTTTAAGGGATTGTACTCAAATGAGGGACAAATGTGCCCGAACAACACCCAAAATCAACTCCTGGACCACATCCAAAGCGCTATAACTCTCAATGATAATTACCAGCTCATGAAATGTGTTTTTAATGAGGAGGTCAATAATGTGGTCTTTGCTATGGGTGCATACAAAGCCCCAAGTCCTGATAGTTTCCCCCCGGCCTTCTTTCAGGAATTTTGGGACATTGCGGGGACTGATGTTATCCGTGCTACCAGAGATTTCTTCAGGATGGGGCATCTCCTTAGATAGCATAATCAAACCTTTATTGTGCTGGTCCCTAAGCATGACAACCTCACCACTATGCTAGATTTCAGGCCTATTAGTCTCTGCAATATGTTCTACAAGATCCTGACTAAGATCTTGGTCAATAGAATGAAGCCACTACTGGACAAGATTATCAGCACTACTCAGAAATGTTTTGTGTCAGGAAGGCATATCCTTGATGCGGCCATATCCACTCATGAAATCATCCACTCTATGGATAGGAGAAAGGTCCTAGGTATGTCCTTCAAACTAGATATCTCTAAAGCTTATGATAAAGTTAATTAGTCTTTCTTGCTAAAAATCCTTGTTAAAATGAGTTTTAATGAGAAGGTTATCCATATTATACAAGAATGTACCCAAACTGTTATTTTCTTTGTGCTAGTCAATGACACCCCTGGTGGGTTCTTTAAACTCAAAAAGGGTCTTAGACAGGGAGATTCTCTCTCCCCCTACCTTTTTATTATGATGGCTAAAGTTCTTAGCAGGAATTTGACTATGCTTTCCTCCATGGGAAGAATAAAAGGTGTCAAACCTACTTCTACTCTTCATCAGGTTGTGTTGGAGCAGTTTGTGGATGACACCTTCCTCTTTGGGTATTCTTCAATGATTAGGGCTAGATAGTGGAAACAAATCCTGGAAAGTTATGCCTGGGCTTATGTACAGTGTATTAACTATCAAAAAAGCTGATTGTTCTTCTTCAATACTCCCATGGAGATACAAAATAGAGCACTTCAAATTCTGGGTTGTCAGTCAGCTTCGCTCCCTTCTACCTACCTTGGCCTCCCCCTCATGGTTAAAGAGGTGTCCCAAGAATTCTGGAACTCCATCCTGGAAAGAACCTAGAGGAAATTTGCTGGATGGAAAGGGAAGATACTTAACAATGCTAGTAAACTTCAGCTAGTGGCTTCCACTCTCTAGGGGATCCTAGTCTACTTCTTGTCCCTCTTCAAGATCAAAAGAAGCATGGCAGACAAACTTGAGAGAATTCAAATAACTTTCTTGTGGGCTGGTTCTGAAGAAAAAAAGAGGATGTCTCTTGTCAATTGGGATACTGTCTACCTCCCAAAAAGACTAGATGGCATGGGCCTAAGGAGAATTGGCTTGATGAATAGAGCCCTTACCATGAAAGTGGCCTGGAAACTTATAGAAGGAAAAGTGGATTGGTGCAAGATAATGGAAGCTAAGTATCTCCAAGGACATCCCTACGGGAGGATGTACCATGATAGTGACCTCCCCAATGGCTCCAAACTCTAGGCAAACATCTGCAAATGCAAAACCTTGTTGTCTAAAGGTGCTTTTTGGTAGATTGGAAATGAGAGATCCATTAGATTCTGGAATGACCATTGGATCCTGAACTGCTCTAACCTTGGCTTTAGATTCAAACCTCTCATGGACTACCTCTAACCTGTCCTTAGTAACAGAACCTCCAACTACACTGCGGGTAGGAATTAGAGAGATATACCTAATCTGGTAAGAGACAGATTGTACCTTCAATATCTGGCTAATGAGCTCATGGAAACCCTGAGAGATGTTAGAATTCTAGGTCTTGGTGGCCAAGACTCCATCCTCTGGGCCCCTACCTAAGCCGGTACCTTCTTGGTCAAAACTACTTACAACCTGCTCCTGAAGGAAGAGAATAATCTGGGGGACTGGATGAAGGTGTGGATCCCTCAGCTCACATTGAAAATCAATTTCTTCTAGTGGACCCTTATGCATGTTAAAGTTCTAACCCAGGATAATCTTATAAAAAGGGGCTTCTCCATGGTGAACAGGTGTGTCCTACGTAAAAAGGAAGAGGAAACGGTGAACCACCTATTTATACACTGTGATTACGCCACTTAGCATTTGGCAAGAGGTGATCGACAGATTGAGAATCTCATGGGCTCTGGGTAATGATGTGCATCAATTCACTTACTAGAGATCCCCCTCCAATCACCCCCTTCTCCAACTCCTTTGGCGAACGCTACCCCCGCACATCTGCTAGACTATTTGGAAGGAAAGGAACAACAGGATATTTAGGGAGGCTAGTAACCAATCTGAGACTTGTCTCTATCTTTGAACCAAGCTCCTTTGTGAGAATGCCAGTGCGACTAAGTGGAAACTTCCTTCAACACCCCCCACTGCCTGGGAAGTCAAAATAGATGACAAATGGAACCTGCTGGCTGGATTTTCCAAGTTCGACGATTCCAAGATGATAGCTAGAAAAGCTACTAGATGGGCTTCCCCGCTTAGAGGATGGACCAAATTAAACTTTGATGGGGCAGCTAATAACCTCACTCAGGGTGGGGGAGATGTGCTAAGAGACCATAATGGCACTTGCCTCTTGGCTTATGCAAGAGTGCTCAACAAATGCACTATTAACCAAGCGGAGGGCATGTCTCTTCTATTGGGGATTAAATTTTCCATCCAAATGAACATCAGACTGCTGGAAATTGAGGGGGATTCCAAAGTGGTGGTGGAGGCTATCAAGAGAAGAGCTAATGCGGGGTGGTGGGTTAGCTCTATTATGCTAAAAATTCGTGAGCTACTCAATAATTTCCAATGCATGACTATTTCCCACACGTACAGGGAGCTAAATGCAGAGATTCGATGGCTGCTATTGGCCTCAAGAAAACCAAACTTAACAATTGGAGGGTGGTCAGGGAACTACCTAAGGTGACTCAACAACTAATCAGAGGGGAAATGAATGTTACCACTGATATTTAAAATGAGCCAAGCTGTCATGTTTATTATGAATCTTACCTGGATCACGTGCCAACATAAGTAGGTGATTTTTGTGATTATGAAAAGGAATGTTCAAAACCCCATAAAGAATCATAAATGCCTTTCAAACGTGTGGAGAGATAATTATCTGCATAGGTGGGCTTCCTTGGCTAACAAGGACATTAAGTGCGGCCCTGGCATTATTGCTAATTATGGCATTTGGAGATCTGTTAGATATTGTAGTATGGAGCCCAAATCCCAAAATTTCACCCAAGGACATCCTTTTGAGTATAACCATCTCTCGAAATAGATAAATCAAAAAAACTGGTTTTATACTCTCTATCAAGAAGTTCAGCCCTTCAGTTTTTAGGAAATTCTAGCACAGGAGAAGGAGAGTATCGTCATGGGAGGAAACAGTCTATGCATCAAACCAGATAAGATTAACAAGGCCTTCACCTCTAACCCTCTAGTGACCCACTACTGTAAAGAGAGCAATATCTAGAGTTTTATGGAGTGCATTAGAGGTGGACATGATGAGCGGATATCCAAATAGTTCGTCTCATCCTGGAACAATAGGAAAGTTTCTGTTGGAGGCATCCATTTTTAGATTAATGAGGAGGTCATTGCTAAGGCGACAGGGCTCTCTATGAAAGGGAGAAAGTATAAAAAAACCAATTGGACGCCTGACCCTACCAGCCTCAGCTAATTTTTCAGAGAGGGAGAGCAACCTGTCAAGAAGTCAGGGGGTTTCAACCGTGAAGTTCTTCCAGAGTTCTGGCCCAAGCTATGTCTCATCGTGATGAAGTATTTAACCCTGGAAGGTAAATTTACAGTGTTCTACTATTACCACTTACCTTTTCTTAATCACATTAGAAATAGGGACTTAATATACATTCCCTTTTACCTCCTGCATTCCATTGAAAGCAATATCTTGGATATTAGGGAAAACCCTGATAAATTGATCCCCATTCTCCATCAAGGTCTCCTGCTCTATATTTACCATTTCTATAAGGCTATATGCCCTCCACCCTCACCCCACCCGATCATCCAAGAGGTTTCCCAGGAGGATTCCCTGTCAAAAACTGACAATCCCACTTAATCCACCTCCCAATCTATCCAAGTTATCCAAGAGGTGGATCTTGTCCCTACCCACAAAAAATGTGTGAAAAATCCTTTCAATAGGAGGGAGGAGCAGGAGTCCCATGTCTCTGAATCTTTAGAGACTAAAGTTCAGAAGGAGTCTGACAATACTCCTGAGACTGAACGAAAGCCCCAAAAATGAAGGATTTTGGAGAGCCAGGTCAAGCTAGAGGTTGAATTAAGTAGCCTGGGTCAGCGTCGGTCTAACATAATTGCCAAGGAGCAGTGTAAAAAAAGAATCTTGGAAATGGTCTCAAAAGAGAAGTCCCTATCAGAAAATGACTCCCATTCCACTGAGTCCATGAAGGGATCCTCTAATGACCACATGAGTTTGAACAGGACTAGTAACACCCCCCCTCTCAACCCTCAGCAAACAATGGAGACTCCCCATAGCCCTACCTTTCCTCTAGCTAATCCTCATGATCACCAGACCAAGCCCCCCACTACTGAGCATAGCCTCGGGTTTCTAGATGACAATGACAGGCTTAAGGGCACCCTTAAGATGAGGTTTTATGGATTGGAGAAAGAGATTGCTGACATCAAGCAGGACATGCAAGAACTCAAGCATCACATTTTGATGACTAACAAATTTTCTCTTAAGGTCATGCATGCTTCGGCTATGACCCTTTTCACCGTGCAAGAAAAACTGGCGGGCGGCAAACTGGAGGCAGATGATGACAATAAGGATCTCTTCCTCTTCCTGTAGGAGGAGTGGGCTAGGACCTTGATGTCCAAACATCTAGGTAGAAAAAATTAGCTGTTGTTGCTCATGAGGTTTTTATTTTTGTTTGGGCATGGCCCTAAGTTCTTTGTTTTGGGTCCCTGTTTTAAAGTTATTTTGCCTAGTCCTTGGTATAGCCCTGCGTGGCTTATAACTGTTACTTTAATTGCTACTATTCGCCTTAGATACTCTGGTTTAATCTTTTTGAAAGGAACTGTTATGTTTATTTTTGATAGAGCCAGATGAGACCTCTGCTGTTAAACTGTTGTTGAAATGCTTATAACTAGTGCCATTAATATGCTGTTAATGTGCCTCTAGTCCATATGTTCCTCAGGCTAGCACCCTTTTACTACTTTTTCTATCAAAAACAAATGTGCTTCTATTTTATTGTTCTGTAATCATAGTCCCCATGTCAACATTGAATAGTATTTACTCAAATGTTATACGTATGATAAAACAAGAATAACACCAATGTCACAAATCACAGGACATAAATACCCATATATCAAAAAAACCCAGAGAAGAGTTTGGACTTCATTCAACATTGATTAAAATGATTGCTTACATAATAAAGTAGTAGTTTATTTGTACCAGGGAAAGTATCCTCACTCTACGCAAGTGAGTTTACAAACTGTATGCCGTCATTATTTCCTTTCCTCGGTCATAGCCTCTACAAATCGTAAAACCAATAGATGCGGAAATACAAAATATACTTCAAGACAAACAATAATAAATCAAATTAGAAATAAGGATTTGATGTCTATTCCTTTTTACCTTCTGCATTCTATTGAGAGCAACATTTTGGATATCAAGGTTAACCCGGACAAACCTATTCCCATCCTCCATCAGGGCCTCCTCCTCCATCTCTATCAGTTTCACAAAGCCATTTGCCCGGCCCCCCAACCCCCTCCTATAATTCAGGAAGTTACCCAGGATGTTTCTTAGGCTGAAATTGCCAAACCTACCCAGTCCTCTTCTCACTCCCTCCAAATTGCCCAAGAGACCGATTCTGTTGCGGGTGGAGGAAAGAAACGCAAAAACCCCCACAAGGAATGGACTGGTCAGGAGGATTCCTACGTCTCTGACTCTGTGGACCTCAGAATTGAGTCTGAAAGCACCCCCAACACTGACCATAAACATAATTTGAAGAAATGCATGGATAGTCAGGTCAACATTGAGGAGACTTAAGTGGTACCTGTCGCAGCCACTCAAGCAGAATTGCTAAAGAGCAATGTAAGTCCAGGCTCAAGGAAACTGCTTCTTGTGAGGTTTCCGGGAAAGATTCCCCTTCTACTGAATACCTGAATGATTCTTCTGACCATCTGACTAGCCCCCCGAGAGTTGACACCCACCCCCCCTCCAGCCCCCAGAATACTTTGAATACCCCCATTAACCCCACCCCCCCACTGAGCCCCACCCTTGGGACCCTGAACAGAGAGTCTATTCCCAAAGACAACTTAGCTCCCCCTGAGGTGACTTGCTTTAGAGGCACCCTTAAAAAGAAATTTGCGGAGCTAGAAAGAGACATTGAGGACATCAAGAAGAACATGCAGAGGCTAGAGGATCACTGCAGATTGACCAACAAATTTGCCCTTAAAATTATGAGGAATTTGGCTACTACTCTGTGTCTTGTGCAGGATAAGCTGGCTGGTGGTGCTCTGGCAGAGGATGAAGATAACAAAGATCTCTTCCAGTTTCTTCAAGAGGAATGGTCCAACACTCTACTATCGAGGTAGTTGGGGGAAAAAAATTAGTTTTTGTTATGGTGGTTTTTATTTTGGTTAATTATAGTTCAAGTTTCCCCGGTGTTGTGTATGGGGACTTTGTTAACTTTTATTGTTTTGATACTAGCCCTGTGTGGCTCTGGATTGGCAATACTCTGAACATCAATAGCTTTAGGCTTGTTTTCATTTTTTGGTTAGTTAGCTTCATTAACTTTGTTTTTGATAGAGGCAAGTGTGATTGGTTTTGCTGCTTTACTGTTCTGTTTGGCTATTTCCATTAACATGCTATTAATGTGCTTTTAGTCATTGTACGGGCCAGCACCCTCTTACTGCTTTTTCCTATCAAAAACAATAATAAATCAAATCAAATCCAATACCAGATCTATATGTACGTTCCACAAACAGTCATGCTGTTGCAGAATTCCAATGTTTTAAGAAAGAGGTGGGCAAGTAAATCCAGTAGGAGGGGTGAGGCCACATTGAACAAAGAGCTCAAGTGCAATGGGAAGGATGATGTTGACGTTGAGAAGCTTAACCCTAATTGTTGTACACAAACACAGAGCAGCCTCAATTGCCAAAACACCTTGCAAAACAGGGCAGCAAGTGTTGACAGCAGGATCTCCAATGGTAGCATTTACCAGCCCTCCCAGCACATCCACACAAGCTCCCAATTTCAAAGCATTTAGCGGACAACTTCCCCCACTTGATGAACCAGGCGGCGGAGGTGGAGAGGATGAAGTTTTGGGAGGTGGCGGGGGAGAGGTTTTTATTTTGTGATGAGGTGGGGGAGGACACTTAGCTGCCACTGCAGGACCCATTATGCTTCCAAGGCAAACAATAACCATCACCACTAGTACTACACCGTTTCTCATTTTCATCTAAGTTTCCTGATCACAAACAATCAAGAGAACAAATGAAATCTGAGCAAATCTGCTTCTAGTTTACACTTGGAAGAGGAGGATACTCGATAAGAATTTATAGGTCCGAGGTCTTAATTTTCAATGATGAAATTTTACATACCCGTGAACAGTACAGCAATCTCAAGCTCCGCCGCATGTGAACAGTGTTTTTCCACCCTGTATCATCTCATTGAATATAAGAAGGCACCCATCACAAGCCAAATTAGTGTCAAGTAATCTTGATTGCCTCTCTGTAAAGTACAATTATTAGGTATTGGAGAACATGGTGTACTAACGTATCCTTTGTTTTCCTGCTTCAATACCTAATGTTTAGCAAGTGGCACATACTTCTGTTCAACTAGGAAGTAAGATGATTTGTCTAGCAGATACTAGAGAAGACAAGGATTCGAGTATATTCCTCGAATACATAGATTGTCTCTTTTAGCAAGTGGCACATTACTTCTGTTCAACACGGCCTTAGAGGAACGGTGAAACGGCTTCTTGAATTAATGAATCTATAACCACTTCTAGAAGAGAATTAGAATTTTGAATACTTCTCGTCCGGGTTTTCGAGTTCTGGAAGCCGTCTATGGAAATAATATCATTTATGTTTTATTTAAGGTTCTAAACTCTAATTTTAGACTAAATAGATGGGTTCTATTTCACTGTGGCTGGACGTTTCGTTTCATTCTCGCCCTTTATAACTACATGCCAAACTGAACATGGCACTCCGTACACTGATGTTTTAATATATTGATTAATCCCAATCAGTGTTGGGGAAATGTTGCAGAGAAGTGTGTGCTGACAATGTTGGGGAAATGTTGCAGAAGGTTGTATGCTTAGAATGATGTTCCTAATATCGTTCATTCAATCGAAACTAATATCCTCTAGTTATAGAGGTTTGTAAGAGAGATTATTGTCATAAAATTATAATGAAGTTATAAAATTAATTAAATATTTATCATTTATTTTGACAAGAAAGTAAATCAGGAGCATTCACTTGGTTGATGTTTCATGAAAGAACTTTGACTTCTATGAGATTTGCTAGCAGTGGCTTTTCAATATGTTCTTTATAGCGAGGCACTCAAGGATGCTAATCACCTTCTTTTGATTGCAAGCCAACTCTCTTTATTGATTATGGTTACAACAAATTTGATTGTTTTGGTCTGCAATGTAACACATTGCTAAAAGTATTTCAAATATGGCCCATTTTGTCTATGGATTCTACATATTCTTGGTTATGGTTCTTAAGTCCTTTAATTCACATTTGGCATATGTGATTTGAACAGAATACTAGATTTTAAAAATACTACATGTTAAAAGGTTTATTTCAAAGATTGATTTGTGGTGAGGCACTTGAAGATACTTAGATTTGTAGTGAGGCACTCAAGGATACTAATTGATTTATTTTGAATTCCAGATTCAGTTCTCTTTGTTGGTCGTGGTTACAAAACAAATTTGACTTATTTGGCTCACAACATAAACATTGATAAAAGTATTTCGAATATGGCCCATCTTGTATAAGGATTCTATATATTCTTTATTATGGTTCTTTAAGTCCTTCAATTCTCATTTGGCTTATGCTTCTTGAGTAGAATAATATATTTTTATTGAAAAAGTACTACATGTTGAAAGGCTTATTTAAAGATTGAAGAGACAATACCAAAGGAAGTTGTGGCATATCTCTATTGAACCTTATCCTCAAGTAGAAATTTTACTACCTAGGACAATTTCAGCAAAAACAATTGGTGATTGTTGCTTACCCGCAAATAAAAAATCTCCTTCTATCATACGTGTTGATTTGTCGCCAACAAATGGTGCCTTTCCATCATGCTCTAGTAATAAAAAGAGACATTCAAGTAGTTGGAAACCTTGTCCTATTGGTTTCACAGGTAACTTAATATAAGTGGGGCCTTGAGGAGAAATTGGGGGATTTCTAGAGTAGACACTATTTTAAGAATTGATCAGGGTATAGTCATAGGATCAACATCTAATATTCCTCCAATTGGCTCAAATAATTTAGTATAAATTTGTGCTCTCAAAATTGCTTGCAATTGACATTGAAGAAAGACTAACAATTAGTTAAATTGAGGAGAATTCTATGGTGATATTTAATATTTAATAAGGATATTTTCTTCAAATTTGACTTTGCAATATCACTTTGATAAGGTGAAGAGTATTCTTTGATGGTCATGGTTAAAATTATTTTTTGACTTGTCTGGATGACAATGTAACACATTTCTAAAATTATTTCAAAGACGTCCCATCTTGTCTAAGGATTCTACATATTCTTGATTATGGTTTAACTCCTTCAATTCTCATTTAGCTTGTCGCTTGGGTCAAATAATATATTTTTAACACAAAAAGTACTACATATTGAAAGGCTTATTTCAAATAATTAAGACACAATACCAAAGGTAGTTACGACATCTCTTTATCCAACATTATCCTCGAGAAATTTTTTTACTACCTGTGACAATTTCATCAAAAATAATTGGAGATTGTTGATTCCTCACCATAAATAATGTCCTTCCATCATGCATGTTGATTTTCCCCCAACAAATGACACCCTTCTATTGTGCTCTAGTAGGAAAAAGAGACATTCAAGTAGTTGGAAACCTCCTCTTATTAGCTTCACCTAAATATAGATGGGGCCTTGAAGAGAAATTTTGGGATTTCTAGAGTAGACATTATTTTAAGAATTGAATAGGGTATAGTCATAGGATCAACATCTAACATTATTCCAATTGCTTCAAATAATTTAGTATAAATTTGTCCTCTCAAAACTATTTGCAATTGACATTGAAGAAACGTCTAAAAAATATTTAAATTAAGGGGAATTTTGTGGTGTTATTTAATATTTGATTAAAAAAAAATTTCTTTAAATTTAATTTTGTAATATCACTTTGACCAAGTGAAGAGTATTCTTGAGAAATTTAAAATGATTGAAGTATATTATTTTTATAAAGAGGTTAACATTATTATTAATATGCTTAAAAACTAGGCTATTCATAAAAATATATCTTATTTAAAGAAATGAGAGTGGAAGAATTAGTCATTTGTTTAAAGTTGTGCTCTATCTAATTTAATTTTTTTGATCAATTTAATCATTTAATTATATGATGTTTTCTCAATGAATTTTTGAGTCTTATATGATGATATTTAATCTAAGGTTCAAATTATTCATTTTGCTAACCACAACCTCATGTAACTTCATTTGTGGGAGATTGTAATTTGATTGGCATTAGAACTCCATATTCTCACAATTTTTTGTGTAATCCACATGTGTTATCAATATTTATTCAATCTGTTGAATTTTCCTTTTCATCAAGTGAACAAGAAATGTTAATGCTCCATAAAATCTATCACTTTAAAGATGTCAACCATGTTATCTAAATTTATTGGTTCCTCAATATAGAACCTAAGATCTGCAGTCATCTTAGTACTCTAATATATAATAATAAGATTCCTAGTAATTTCATCTCAAAGAAGAATGCTTGTAGTGAAAAAACTCATAAGAATGGCCTTACAACCTCTATTGGGGCTCACCACTAAGATCCCTTTTAGGGCTTTCATATGAATCATGTACTCAAACCCATTGACTAAAAAATGCCCCACTAAAATAATAGGGATTTGCAGATATCCAATAGGTATTTCACAACACTTCACAAGAATGGATCAAGATGACAACTTTGAACAATATTACCTTAGTGGTGATGGGTCATGTAATGTCATTGAAAATATAAAGGCTTTATTAAAATGTAAAAGGGTAATAGTTGGATGCTAAGTGATGTAAAACATGCCTCTAAAGGAAAAATAATTATGATTGGAGTGATCACTTAGATTCTCATGGATGCTATGTCACTTTCTCAAGTTCATGGAATGCAACTAAAGAAGCTTTGGTGATTCCTAGAGGAATAAAATCAAGCATGTTGAATGTTCTATAGGGTCAGATAAAAGTTGGAGCTATAATAGAAATTAGAAATGATGGAATGGAGCTTTGGCGTAAATGGATTGCTCATATGAGAAAGAAAGTTCCTTATATCATGCATAAGAAGAGATAGCATTTAGGTTTGAAATCAATATATTTGTAGTTACGTAGGTATTACATATATCAAAATTAAAAGGCGACAAAACTTTCTACCAAGGAACATAAGAAGTAGTCACAACCATTGGATTAGAACATTGAGATGCTTTATACACTTTGAGGTATAATTTGTTTGTGAATCATATTATTTTATTACCTATTTTAGATGATTGAATTTTGAATGATTGTGTTTATATATCAAAATAGAAGTCCTAAGTGTTTCACATGTTTAAAAATTTCAAGGAGCTTATAGAAAACAAAACTAGTATTTAAAAACTTGCAATAGAGATTAATATTAATAAAAAATGATGAATATAATGTAGAGAATAATATTAAAAAATTAAAAATAGTTACACTTCCACCTAAAGAGAATAGTATAAAAAGGTATGATTATAAATTATTGGGTCCAATTACCAAAATAACGCAAAAATAAGATACACAAAGAAGAGATGTGATATCTAATAGGAAAGTAGTAGAAAGTTTACTAAGATCAAAATATATAGTTTGCTAGTATGTTCCTCTAGAAAAAATCATTAATGGGTGTGATGTATTAAAAAAAAATGCGGTTGTTTGGATATGTGAAGTCCAACAATGGTCAATTATTCTATCAATAAAACTCTTCACCTCCTTGATTTTTGAATTCTTCAATTATGCTTAGTCTTTTTAAAAAAAATTAATTTTAGAGAGTTACACATTTTTTTTTTAATTAAGTAAAATAGGTTTTACAAGGTTCTTGAAACCCACAACAAAAATTAATAGTATTGATAAAAATTTCAGAGTGTAGCTAAAGTAAAGCAATAGAGAAACAGGCCACATACAGGTTGAAATAAAGACATCCACAATAAAGTAAAAGTATAGGCAGAGAAAAAGAGAGGGGCAGAAAAAAGGAACCAGGGAATAGGATCAGGCAAGGTTCTTGAGCATTGTAGTAGCATTACTTTCGAGAATCTCCATCTTCTCTCCTGCTTCTTTTATTTTCTGGATTTTGAGAGATCCTTCTTCAGCCAAATTTTTCTTTGTTCTGGATCTGGTTCTCTTACCCGATCCTTCAGCAGGCTTCTCCTTGTTATCCTCAGTGGTCCTCTTCTCTTCCTTACTATCCATCTTCTCTTCGATTTTGTCAATAAGCAGCTTGATGTGCTCGTTGGAGGATTTGAGGATCTTAAAATTTTGTTCTGCTATGCCTTTAAGGGTATCTTCGAGACTTTTCATACCTCTTTCCAAATGGTCAATCCTTGAATCCAGGCGATGCTTGTGTTATATGGCTTTGTGATCCTTTTCATCCATGCTCTGGACTTTGTCCTTTAGATCATCCATTTCAAAGAAAAGCCATTTGAAGGACCTGAACTGGTCCAACATACTATTCTTTGTATTGTTAAGGAAGTTCATCTCCATCTCCCTGGCCTTGTCACTGAGGACAACTAGAGTGGGCTCAATCAGATCCTCCTTCTGAATTTTTCCATCAATGTCCTTAAGTATTTTGGCATTCACGACTTCTCTGATCACTAGTACATTTGAGGCTAAATTCTGATGGCTAATTGTTGGATTTTCCATGCCTATTTATTGACATTTCGACATATGTATCCATCAAAATTTTTACGTTGGAAATTGCAACGAAAGAGACACCTGTCAGTTTTTTGATACCCTATTCTGTCGGAAACTTGCACATAAATACTATTTTTGTTATGGCATTTCTTACGGTTGACCTATCAGAAATCTGACAACCCATGTAGGTATCCCATTGGACATATCTATCATAATAGCGATGAGTGGGCAATAATTCTCTGATAGAAACACCCATCGAAGATATTGCATGGCTATCGCAATTACCTATTGAAATGGGTACTTTCTGACAGATAGACCTGTCAGTGCTATAACATTCTTGTTGCACGTATCTATAAAAAATTAGATATCTCCAACATTTGACCGGTCGAAAGAGCGATGGTATGGCATTATATTTCTGACAGGTATGCCCGTTGAATATATAGCATTCCTCTCAGAATTACCTATTGGCCAAGCGATGGGTGGTAGTACAGTCTGACGGGAAACTCCATCAGATGTATAGCACTGCTGTCGATATAATTTTCTTTAGTATCGAAAAAGCAACAGATATGCACATTAAAAATAAGAAAGCTTAAGAGACCATCATAGGTTGTCTCTTTCTTCGGTCTATATTATTGACAAAATGTTATACCTTTCATTAGCTCATCAAATCTGGGGATTTGAAAGAATTGAATAGAATATTTTCACGATAACGTATATTATTTAAGTTGATGTTGCATGAATTTATCTACTTCACACACTTGTAGACTATGAGGACAGCGATAAAGAAGCCTCTCCTCCCATGGCCTACATTACTCAAGCCACGGGAGGGGATGCTTCTTTATGGCCATCCTCGTAGTATACAAGTGCGCAAAGTATATAAATTCATTCAGTGTCAAACTAAAATAATGTACATTATACATGAAAATATTCTATTAAATTCTTTCAAATCCTTGAATTTGATGAGCTAATGAAAGGTAAAACATTTTGTCAATAATATAGACTGAAGAAAGAGACCAACTATGATGGTCTCTTGAGCTATGTTATCTTTAGTCCTAGCTATTAGGTAAGGTGTGGAATACTTATACCTGTCGATCGTCAAGAATAATCACCACCTTGCATTTATCTACACTACACAGTATCCAATATAATTGATCCCAGTCTCGCAAAATTTTTTTACACTTGTGCAGCTCATCAATACTAGAGGCCTAAAGTAATTTTATACGATCACTAGCACATTTTGTGCATGGATGAGAAACAGTATCCAAAGTTTCTAGATTTTGAGAAGAGGTATGAATGGAGGCCAAAGAAGGGATATTTGTGAAGGTTTTATAGATGTAGGTTACTGAATCATCATCTCTGCACTGGTACTCAATCTGGCCTCCACTCCATATACGTCTTCTTAGAATCTAAAAACTCTCCATCATTGATTCTCGTCATTTTCTTAGCATCTCCATGGACTGAGACCTTAAATTATTGAGCTTCTCTTTGTTTCAAGAATAGTTTAACATTATCTTCTTAACAGGGCCAACCATGTGAAGGTAGAAGCTCATCTAGCCCCTCCTAGGAGCCTCTTATGACCCTTTACGACATTTTAAGACCTCTAAGATGTATTCTTAGGGATCGTAAAGGGTCATAAAGGGTCTTGGGACACAACAGCTAAGAAACATAAATGTAGGCATCATGGTCATAATTTTTTGGAGACACGACATAATTGAGTGGTATACCCAGATGATGCAAAGTAGCCACTACTCCTTCGGTTCCATGTTGACACTATGGGATCCAAAAATCATAGATAAGGAATAAATTTAGAGAGCGGAGGAGGGCCATAATGACCAAAATAATATAGAGTCATAACGACCAAAATAATACAGGACCATGTATTATTTTGGTCATTATGGCCCTCCTCCACTCTCTAAATTTATTCCTTATCTATGGTTTTTGGATTCTACATTGTCAACTTGGAACCGGCGTAGTGGTTTCTTTGCATCGTTTGGGTATACCACTCAATTATGTTGTGTCTCCAAAAAATTGTGACCATGATGCCTACATTTATGTTTCTCAGTTGTTGTGATATCTACATTGCATTTTGTAGTTGCTGCAAAAGCAGAGCCTATCCACAACAAAAAGAAAGACATCTTTCTAGCCTAGGTCTAGATCCTACCCCAATTGTCGAAGGACCCAGGCCCTCCCTAGAAAGATGTCTTCCCATTCTATTTAAGCCATAGTCCTTGATCTTGTCAAACTTCCTTGGTATAGTAGGCTTGCTCTCTAGAGTACTCTTCTTCAATCTGTGTTCAATAATAAGCATCTTATTCTTCTTCCTAATTGTAGCCAGAGCTTCCTTTTCATTAGGATTCAAATCCACTTCCCCCATCTTATCATCCTCATCACCCTCAGCTGCCATCCTAAGCCCTTCTTCCCTCTCCAGTTCTTCAAGCCTTTGCAAGATATCTGGATCAATAAAGTCTGCAACATTGTGTCCATCAATGATCTCAGGAATTCATCATCTTTCCACTCTTCATTTGCCAAAATATACTGCTTCTTCAAGATTGTAGAGTAATCTTATTAATAAAATAATTCTTGCCAACATTAGGGTATCCACAGATCAAAATAGTTGATGTTATTGGTGATTGTGCTCAAGGATATCGATTCATTGTTTTGAAATGACCAAATCATTTTTATTTCGATTGTAGAGAAAAGGAGCAGGCGAAAGCTGATCGAGCGCAAGAGAAGGCATTGTATTTTATTTGATAATGAATTCTCTCTGAAATGACCAATCATGTTTTCTATTTGATTCTTTTTGGTGCTTTTTTTTCACATATTCAGTAGATAAAAATCATGGCGGTAGCCACTTAGCCATCTTTTTGATGTTCCAGGTGTTTTACAAAGATACAGGTATGTGGATTTATCATTCAGTTGCTTGCAGTTATTGGTCAAATGCAAACATTTTGTCAAGTTTAAAGGGCAAGATATCAGTTTGGTGTTTTCAGTTTATGTTAAAAGTTGATTTGGTAAAATCCTCAAAAAATACACTACATGTTCTAAAATGTAAAGAAGTTGAATGTTAAATGTAAGATATATATCTCATCCATTGTAATCAAAAGAAAGGACATGAAACTTATAAGGAGATTTACCAATCCAAAAATATAAGAAAATAGAAAACATGATTGGTACCTTATGAATTGGTTTTTGAGGTGCACAATCTTCATCAATCTCCTCAAAAGAAGACCCCTCCTCACAAAAAATCCATTAAACGCAAAAAACAAATTTACAAAACTGAACCAATGACATGTTTAGAACAAAGAAATAGAATGATAATAATATGCTGAAAATTCTATTATGTTTAATACACGCCAAAGGACTAGTCCCAAAAATTCTTAAACATACTTTATCTGATATGATAATAACATGCTAATTAAACTGATAAAGGTGTTATCTACATTTAATCTGCCAATTAATAATTACACAATTTTTTTTTTACAAAACTGAACCAATGGCATGTTCTTTGTGTGGTACAAGGAAGATTTGGCTATCAAATCTTCCTTCGTGAAAGATGAGCGCGAGAGAAGGTATTTTATTTCTTCATCTTTGATTGGTATCTTTGATGAGCAACATTTTTTGAGCCTCTGGCATCATATTCGACCACAAATTTCAAATGCATTGAATTTTATTTGATCATGAATGCTCACTGAAATGACCGCATTCTACTGGTGTCATGCCCTAGCCCATGCTTTATCTCCATTATTTGATGTTATTGGTGCTTGTGCTCAAGGATACCGATTCACTATTTTTAAATTTTTGGATCTTTTTGGTCATGACTATTTCTCTACACAGTCAGGAAATGTAACTGTCTAATGATTATATGTAATGTTGAATGGATTAAATGCTTATTCTTGGTAGAAGTGAATGGAAGGAATAGTGTTGGTGTTAGGTTTAATTTATTATTGAATTCAATGGTTTCCAAGATGTGTTGAGGAGTTTTCTCCTTTTTTAATGTTAACTGTTACTGGACAATCCACTCATACAATAGTGAAATGCTATGTGATTGAAAATTTCATACAACTAGTCCTTTGGTGTGTATTAAACATAATAGAAATTTTAGAATATTATTATCATTCTATTTCTTTGTTGTAAACATGCCATTGGCTCAGTTTTGTAAAAAAAAATTCGTGTTAATTTTTTTTTTCTATTTTTTCCATTTGATAACCAGAGTCAACATTTCAAAACAGTGAATCGATATCCTTGAGCACAAGCACCAATAACATCAAATAATGAAGATAAAGCATGGGCTAGGGCACGACACCAGTACATTAAAACTAAACCAATGACATGTTTACAATAAAGAAATAGAATGATAATAATATGCTGAAAATTCTATTCTATTTAATACATGCCAAAGGACCAGTCCCAACAATTCTTAAACATACTTTATCTAATATGATGAAGTGTTAATAAAGGTCTAATTCTATAGACTACTAGCACTAAGGAAGATTTGACCTAGCCAAATATTCCTTGTACCACACAAAAAACTCTTTGATAACTATGTCTACTCCAACCTTAATTGTTTAATAATTCATCATATCAAATAAATTATGTTTACGAATTGTTGGGAGTTCTATTAGACCTTTGTTGTAAACATGCCATTGGTTTTCAAATGTTTGGATTCACGTTTCTTGATATTATTGGCATGACCATTGCATATTAGACCTTTATTAACAATTCATCATATCAGATAAAGTATGTTTAAGAATTGTTGGGACTAGTCCTTTGGCCTACTGGATTTAATTTTATTTTGTATGAGAAATTTTGGGAGTTGCATGAGAAGTTCTAGTGTCTAAACACTCAACTAATCCCTCTAACTGATTAGGAGTGGTTGGGGAAGTTGAGAGGAAAGTTTTCAAATATTCATATTCACTTATTGAATGCTTTGGAGACTACTGGTTTGACTGTCCATGCATTACCAGTGATTGAGATTCATTAAAGGATACAAAACCCTTCATTTTGGGGTTATTGTGTGTGGATTCAAATCTAGGTTTGATTTGGTTAATGTTTAGAAGAGATCAATAAAGTATTTAAAGACAATCTTACATTTTTGGAGAGGTTTGAGAGGCACTTATCATGACTGTACCCTCAAAAAAAGTGGCATAGATTGGTTTTACTAAGTTTCCTTTCTCTATTTTGAAGTTTCCTTTCTCTGTCGCAGGGGTACAATCAAAGGGTTCATTGACAAAATGATCCTTTGAATGGTTACTATGAATATGAATGATTTGATATAGCATATTGCTCATTTTACTTGAAGTTTGGAATAGCTCGTGCAAGGGTGAAAATACTTTTGATCATTTTGGTCGTCACTGTTCCTCTACACAGTCAAGAAATGTAATTGTCTAATGATTATATGTAATGTTGAATGGATTAAATGCTTTATTCTTGGTAGAAGTGAATGGAAGGAATAGTGTTGGTGTTAGGTTTCATTTATTATTGAATTCAATGGTTTCCAAGATGTGTTGAGGAGTTGCTCCTTGTTTAATTTTAACTGTTCCTGCACAATCCACTCATACAATAGTGAAGTTACAAAACTGAACCAATGGCATGTTTACAACAAAGAAATAGAATAATAATATGCTAAAAATTATATTCTATTTAATACACACCAAAGGACCAGTCCCAACAATTCTTAAACATACTAGTTATCTGATACGACGAATTGTTAATAAAGGTCTAATTCTGTAGACTGCTAGCATGAAGGAAGATTTGACCACACAAAAAAATATGTGATAAATATGTCTACTCCAACCTTAATTGTTTAAGAATTCATCATATCAGATAAAGTATATTTAAGAATTATTGGGAGTTCTATTAGACCTTTGTTGTAAACATTCCATTGGTTTTCAAATGTTTGGATTCACATTTGTTGATATTACTGGCACGTTTAATGACACCATTGTATATTACTGAGATGCTCACTAAAATGACCACATTCTACTAGTGTCATGCCCTAGCCTATGCTTTAACTCCATGATTTGATGTTATTGGTGCTTGTGCTCAAGGATATCCATTTTTTTGAAATTTTGACTATGGTTATCAAATGGATAGCCCATGAGCTTCTAGCTAGGTGCCATTTGTATTGATAGCTTAGGGCATCAAATGTATTGTATCATTGATAGTTGAGACTTTGTTAAAAGGAAATAGGACAAAGAATGATTTTGATTTATTTTCTCTATTTTGATCCCTAAGTGGCTTACAACCCTAGAGAAGTATATGTAGATTTACGGATGCAATTGCAGGATACATAACAGCCGATAATTCACAAGAAATCCATGCATCCAATTTGAATAGAAATTAATACAAAGAAATAGGGTCATCCAATGGCCCAATCATCTGGACCTTGACTATCCCCTCAACCAGTGACCCTTCAAAATTGGGTTATCACACAATCAGTGAGTGATCCTTCATTCTCCTAGTCTGCCCTGTATCCAAACATATTAGAAATACACAATACAATGATAACAAGTCTTTCACAATCCCCCTTCCCTTAAGGAACACTATCAACCATTCCTTCCACATAGAATTTCACTATTTTATGCGTGGATTGTGCAGGAACAGTTAACATTAAACAAGGAGAAAACTCCTCAACACATCTTGGAAACCATTGAAAGGGAAATAAATCAGTTTGGAGACCTTTGTTGTAAACATGTCGTTGCTTTAGTTTTGTAAAATTGTTTTTTGTGTTAAATGCATTTAAATGGAACATTAAGCATAGTAATAATATGCTTAATCTATGTTGGATGTCTTCTCCTTGCAGGACCAAACTTGAATCAAATGGTTGGGCTTCAAACATAGGTTAGGCACTCAAGTTTGACAAGGAAAACAAACCAATTGATGAGGATAGAGAAAAAACCTCCTTCTTCTTTGAGCTCCACATTCACTCAGGCAGGTATTGCCTTATCTGGACATTCAAGACACCTCATGACAAACCAAAGACCTGCAGACAGATTAATGTGGAATAGCAGTCAATCTCCTATAGGTATCCTCTACCCCAATGATAGAAAGTCTCATGCAATAGCCCTACTTGCATGGAATGAGACTGAAAGCTAGAGACCTATATTAACAGAAAGAAAGGGAAAGGGTGGAACTGGGTGGAAATGATTTGAATGGATAGAAGGGACCCCTGAGATACCCTAAGTCTCACATAGACCAGTGCCTTATCCAATGGGCCATAGAGTCAAATACAATATTGCAAGGGATAGCTATGAAATAAGAAAATAATATACCTAATGTGTTGATGCTTGACATCAATCACACACCATGACCAAACCTCAATTTAGCACCCACCTGTGTATTTAAGTATGTTATTATCCACTCAAAGGATTTTAACCCTCCCCTTAGAAGAGACCTATAAACAAACAATACATTAACCAGCATCCGTTGGAAGACAAGCATGAAATATCTTTGACACCTCAGCTCATACATACATAAACACTAACCTTGAACCAGTTATCCTGTGAAGACAACTCCACTTGCAAGCACATAGGCAGTGCAAACAGAAAAACCAGACACCCTTGATGTATGATTAATGAGTCTAGAATTCAAATGGAGATAGTTTGGTAACAGTAAAAATATATTAAATCCTCACACATAAGACAAATCTATTACAATATGCACTGTATTCTCTGAACCAACAAGAGAAAGAGGAACACTCTATATGCAAAAAGAAGGAGAAAAATCTACAGGAAAAGGACCCTTCACTGGAACTGACAAAATTTAGAACCCTCACACGGTAAAAAATTCAACTATTTATACCACTAGTTGCCTTGGAAACCCATAACAGGTTGCAACAAGCTATAGATAGCTAAGGTATAGGTTACAACACCTAAACCAATTGGACACAGTCAAAAATTTATTGCAGGGGCATGAAAGTTAGGCAACCCAAAGAGAAAAGATCTCAGACCGACATTAAGATCAGGCCATAAGACCAAGAGGTTGCCATAAAAACTAGCCTAATCAACCACATCCAAACACTTCTCGAGCCAAGATTGTAATCATTCCTTACATGGTACAGATCCCTGCAAATGATCATCAAGCACCCTGGACCACATTGGAGTGGCAAACAAATCACTTTTTACAAGTTCCAATCACTTCTGCATTGAAATTCAGTCCTTTCTATCACTGGAAACCCTCAGAAAATTCAAATTTGAAAACAAACGGCTACATCGCACTTCACAGGTTTTATGTTCCTTAACTGTTTGCCCCTGGTCACACAATCGTGCAGTCATCGATTTCACCACCATAGGAATCCGGGCTTTAAATTATGCTTGGTCGCATGATCGCAAGGCACCGAACTAACCTTTGCGATCATGCGACCGTGGTCTCCTTAATCGCGCAATGCCGTCACAAACCACCCAGAAAAGTGTTCGGCCACCACATAAATCCCTCAGCGAATGAAAAATGGGCATGTCAGCAACATGACACCGTGGACCCACACAACTCCGTAACCACGATGTTATAATAGTTGTCGCATGATCACATAGCCAAAAATTGGGCTATACAAACATGCGACAAGCCATGAAATTGCCACCTTGTCATTGCAAACACTGGCCCCACCTTATCTGGCGAATTGGTGACCGAAGAAATTTCACTAGTTCATGAAATACTTTACACCATCGCCAAAAGACTTAGCGACCACGCGACCATTGTTTGCTGAATCACCAAATGAACTAGGGCATCACCTTTTTATTGCGCGAACACGTGAACACAATGAAATTTGTCGGCACCACCAAATCTCTATCCACTCTACCAAACCTTAGACCCCACTTGGGCCTGCCTGATGCCACATGTCACCATGCCATTCACTGAAACCGCTGAGCCACCAGACACAGGACCCACCACCGAGAAAAGCCTTACCTTTGGGAAGATCGGATGGTGGTCACATGATCACAAAGGGGAGGAATATTCCTCATGATCATGCGGCAACTGTAGATCTCATCTGCATTGTTACTCCACTTAAGAAATATTGGGCCCACCAGCTAACTGCTAAGGATTCAGTGAGCATGCGACTAACCATTCACCAAGTCATTGAATGTTAGCTGCTAACTGCCAAGAATGAAGAGATTACATGATTGAAGAGAAATAGACCACCAGCCAAGTCATTGAATGTAAGCACCTAACCGCCAGAAACAAGAGAATGTGTGACAACACAGTCACCAGGTCACCAAATAGAAGATGTAACCACCAGAGAATTTGGAGAATCAGCGACAAGGAACTGAGCAAGGATGGGGCCCCACCATCCATCGCACCTATGTAGTTAAGACCAAGGTCAAAAACACACAGAGTTTCCAACATAGAGAATGATTGAAAACACATAGAGTTTTCGATGCCGAAGGATAAGCGCACAAAAGTAGGAAGCACAGGGCCGAAAACAACACATAGGCCGAAAATAGCATGGATTTATGGAAACACTGTGGGTTTTCGACACTAAGATAGATTTTGAAAATATTTCTAGCAGACCTTAAACTTGGACAACTTTTTTGGATTTTTCAATTTAGTACATGTGATATGGACTGGAGAAAGGTGAAACATTGAAGAACACAGGGCAAGAGCACAAACCATGAAACATTTTTAGGGAGGAGGCCATTTTCATAAGATGTTGCAATGACAGGAAAATGGACTAACAATCTATTAGTAATTAGTAGATTAAATGCACATAACACATTTACCAGTTTAGCATGTTATTATAAGATACTAAAGAAGACTTGCTATTTGTCAGAGAAATCTTCATTGTCCCCCACAATGAAGACAATGAAGATTGACCTCCTGCCCCACAACAAAGAACATAGTAATAAGAATAAGATATAATATAGTGTTAGAATAAACTTTGAACAAAGACATGTAATGCTTATGTTAATGATCTAAAAAGATACAAATATAGGAATTGAAAAAGAAGATAGTGCCAAGAAAAATTTTCACAAATATGAAATGTGAGGAAAAATAATAACATTAACAATGCCAAGATTCACAACATTAAATTTCACCCGTGGATGAGTTTCTGCAGTGGGTTTCCCAGCATCAAAAATATGTTGAGTTGCATTTCAGCTGTAACTAAGAGTATCATGTAGAACAAAACCTAAACTTTGAAAGTGTTCTCTAGCCTAGCAAATCAAAATTCAATCTAGGCAAGCATCAGTAAGTGAAATAAATTATAGACATCAACATCAACATTAACATCATCATAATCATTAGACATAAATTATAGACATCAACATTAACATAATCATAATCATTTGGAGGGTATTCATTTTGGATAGTACTATGTTTCTTGAAAGTTTTTGTGATGCTACTAAACTTTAAAGACATATTTTATGGCTTAATGATAATATAGATTAGTGTTTTGTTTTCTGATGTAAAATTTGTTCAATATAATCATGGAATGTTGTTGATCATTCATGGTCTTGAAGAAACTTTTCTTCTATTTGATGTATCCTGAATTCATTGAGTTCTAGTACACGTGAATTGGCCAGATTGAATAATTTCCAGAGTTAAATTTTTGTTTACCTATGTAAGCTTCACATTCATTCTTTTCTTGTTTTGATTCTTGAGTCTTGACGTTGTTTCTCAATGTGATATAGACTGACCACAAGATGGTTTAGTTGGTCCTCTCTTTCTATTTAATCATTTGTGTTCTTCATGGTGTAAGTGTCAATATGTTATAATCCAACCAACATGTCATACCCCCACTTTTGAAAAACCTCACAACATGCAAATCATAGCCAAAGACTTGGCCGACAAACATACATGAACAATGATTACCCTTAGGAAATAATGATCATTAATATTCATTAATGGCGGGTGGTGATTCCCTGGTAATAAAGGCAATGATAACATTCATCATCTTAACCAAGTCATGGGTGGTGATCCTTGAAATTAGCACAATTAGTAAAAGGAAATAACAACATAACATAATTTGGAGTGAGGAAGAAGGAAAATTGGAAAAAAAAAATGGAATAATTAGGTTGGAATTGGAGAAGAATTTAGAAATAAACTTGAATTGGAAAAAAGCCAAGTTATCTGGTTCTTTGTTAGAGGCTGGGTTTCGATTCTACTTTTGTTGTCCTCTGGGTTTGACTTGGGTTCCTTTGGTAGGAACTTGGGTGCCTGGGCCAATCCCGTGTGCACCTGCAATATTATAAATATGATACATGAGGTATTTTATTCATAATTTTATAGGCTAACTCATTATTATGGTAACATGGGTATGACCATTCCATGCCTAATGGTACCCGACATGGAGTGTGGTTCAAATGAAGTTGAACCAAATGCTGATCGTGATGGCTATGATCATGATGAAGATGAATATGAATATTAAATATAAAACATGGCTTGTAATTTGAATTTTCATTGTGAATGAAGAAACTATAGATTCAAGTTGACTCATTCTATGTTGTAGTATATTTGTTCCCTAGATCTACCATATTATATATGTGCAGCCTATAAGGGACATCTTCTACTCATCCATGTATCAGAGCTTGGTAAGAGTTCTTAGGAGAAAGACAAGATGTCTGTGGGAGATGGAGAAATCAATCTCAAAATACCACTTGAAGCCTTGCAATGTTGAGAGTGGGATAAAGGCTACACTTGAGACCCTATATAAGGAACAATATTATCGAGCTTCACTTTGTTTCAAGAATAGTTTTATATTTTGTACTAAACAGGGCCAACCACATGAAGGTGGAAGCTCATTTCCCCCACGAACATCACTCAAAATTCACTGTTAATATCTAACATTCATTCATTATTTCATCCATTAATAAAATGTAAGATTCATTAATTATCACACAATAACATTCATTAAAATTCATTAACACATTAATTAAATGTAACATTCATTAATTATCACACGATAACATTCATTAACACATTATAAAATTTATGAACATTCAATACCACATAATTAAATTCATTGACATATAAAAATCAGTCATTATCAATTAAGGTGCATAGATGAAAATCATTTCTTTTTTTTCTTTTGTTTTCTAGTTTTTAAGAAGTAATCGCTAAGAGCATCGATATCATCATGATCATCTCCCCTCTCATTAGATCTCAATGTAGGCCTAGTTCTCTGTTGATGCAAAGGGGGGTCATCTGCAATAACATATAAAAGGGTTAAATTAAAAACATTAAAACCATTTTAAAGTATTTTAGTACTTTAAAGGCCATAATCATATAGCTCTTTACCTGATCTAGTCACATCATCAACATCGAGGTCAGTTTGTCTGGCCTCGGCCTCAACCTCAACCTGCTCATTAACATCAGCCTCTACACTCTCTACAGCTGCAATAATTTTTTTTACATTAATCCAAACACCAATTGCAATTAAATTTGTATTACTACATTAATAAATTTAAGATGTTTACTTGTATTACTTTGATGCACATCCTCATTGTCATCAACATGCATAGGTTGTGTACGGCTAGAATCGGCAGGCTGGATTTCAATTTCATACGCATTCATGTTATCATTGTTTTCTTACTTAAAACATAATTACTCACTTTATGTTGGAACTTAGCATCAAATAAAATAATTGGTAAATAATTAAATTTGAAATATCATCTATTTAGCTTACTTACCATGATGGATTCATCAGTAGAACCTTGTGCACTTCTTATTCTTTCTGCCACAACTTTATAGCCTTGTTGGAAGCTAATTCTCTTGTCCTCTTTCATGAGACTTTTATTGAACTCCGCACCCTACATTTTTTCTTGGTATCATCAAATTTTATTTTATTATTTCATCAAAACAAAAAAGATTTCAAATTATAAAGATCAAAGTATTATTTTCAGTGTTAAAAGCCATCTACAGATTGTATTTTTCCTCATTTAATTTTGACAATATTCACACTTACAACTCGTGCAGCAAGTTTAGAATAACTGTCAGAGCCTAGCTTGTGTTGCTCGTGCTTTTGGAGTATTGCCTTTGTTGCCTTTGATGTGTCAGACAATCTATGAAGAGATTGAAATATGTTAGTTCATATAAATATGAAGAGTATTTAGTACACAATTACATTCTTAACAGTATCACATACCTTCTTCTATTCTCTAGTGGTGTATTTCCTTTTTTTATTTCAATTTTCTCATTCGCATCTAGAATAAGAGATTTCCACTCTAAATAAGGAATGCAAGGGGGGCACTGGTAATTCAAGTTTTTGGTTAATGTACACCTATATTGGTCCCTAATATACCTTAAACATAACCTGACTTTCTGAAGGAGCTTACCATTCTCAAATGCATGTGGTCCAAAAATATTTGTCATACTCTCTACAAGAGCATCCTTTAAATTTTTATTTTGGGTTTCTCACCTTTTAAGAAAAAAATAGTGTTAGATTAAAATATGAAGTGAAATTACCTTTAATATAGTTTAAGAAATGGATGTAATGATAACTATCCTAGCAATGATATGAAATCAAAATAGTGGATTGACATAAAAGACTAGTATAACATAAAAACTATTATTGAACTATTGTTATAATTAGAAATTAAATTAATACTTTGTAATTTTGAGATAGGTGCATTAGTTTAGTTGCCCTCTTTTGTGACTAAGGAGTCGGAGGGAATATAGATGCCAATTCAACCACTCTTTTTCCAATTTTGTAGAGACATTTTTTAATTGCAGAGGCCGGGTCATCACAAGTAGCGAAATCAACAGCTAGGTCCTCGTCAAAGGACTCCTCTTTAGGGACTGCAGGTTCCTTTCCCTTTCTCTACTGACCACCTATCTGTGACAACAATATTACTAACACTATTAGAATTAATGTGAAATAGTGATGAAAAGAATATAATAAAAAACTTTATTTAATATTTTTCTTCTATCTAATTTGTAGTACAATAACAAAGAGGTTTACCTACTGGGAAGAAGTGCATGCATGATCATCATTTTCCCCTCTACGTGGTTGCTCCATATTGTGGCCCTATGTTATTATTTAAAGTTAACCAATAATTATAAAGGACTAAATTTATAAATTTAATTAGAAGATGATGATGGAGATGAGGTGGATGGTGAGGAGACTCTCTAAATGTGGCTAGCAAAAAAACTAAATTATTTAATGGTACATAGTATGTACCCACACCCCAATGATAGTGACATCATTTGTATCTATGCAATTCAAATTATAATCAATAAGCAGATCTTCCCTTGCACTTATTGATTTTATCGCACATACAAATACATGATTTCCCTTGCGCGTCTCAAATATGCAATTGGGTTTCTTAATAGTTGACAGAGGTTGCATGTTATTTATAAAACCTATAATATTCCCTAATGCTTTTGGCCTTCCATCAATGTATATAGCCACTCTTTTAACTTTTTCATTGTCTTTTTGTTGAATATAATTTTTTGAGAGTGCATACCTATGCATACTTTTTTTATATTGAACAATTCGCATCTAACTTTTGTAATCGTAACAAGGTCCAACATACTCCATCAATTCAAGAACTTTGTTGTAAGAGACCTTTATGCCATCCATGGAAAATAGGCCCAAACCATGTATTGACGATGGTGCAATACGATATATCTTGCCTTTAACACTAAAATCAATGTTTATTGGAGGAAGTTCCTTGGGGACCCATTGTTTCTATAGATTTTGGTACCTAGAGGGCACCTCGATGTCACCTTTGGTCCCATCATCATAAGAAAATGACCCCCCTTGAGAAAGGAAAAATTTCATGCATTTATTGAATTTCCTTCTAGTCTTTTAACCTATAGTTGATCGTCCTAATTCAGACATACTACATGACTCACTTTCTTCAATCGAGGAAGACACATATGATAAATACCTATTTGCTACTACCTGTACTCCATCAAATGAGAGAGATAGCAAGTAATGGGAGATATTTTACAAATTGTGAAATACATTAATCTCTATAGGGTGTATTGACTTATACCTGTCGATCCATGAGACTATGTGGGATGCTTGTGAAAGGGGTCCGGGTACCTACATATGTAATTCAATTATCTTATGTTAGCTAAAAAATTCATGATACATATACTCAAAACCACATAGTAAGTACATTACAAACCATAAGAATCCCATATGAATTAAAAACATTAAAAGGTACATCATGAATTAATTAGATTAAGCATTAATCGCATAACTACACATTTCTATCAAAAAATCAATAGTAAATATATTAAGTAAGATCACGTAACTGTACATTTCATTCATGTCATTCATCTTCTTCTTCATCCAACTCATCACCATGATCATCATTTTTGTCAATATCATCACCACCATTGTCATTGTCGTCATCTTCATCATCATCGTCATCGGCATTAGCATCATGATGACGATGATGATGATGATGATCATCAGTAACATCATCATCGCCATCATCTTCTTCTTCTTTAATAAAAGTTGCGTCAGGAACATCATCAACTAACTGTTGTTCGTGATCATCATCTACATCATCTTCTAGTTGTTCGCAATCTTCTTCTTTCATCACATTATACCTCATCGGCCTTCCTCTTAGATCATGTCTAACAACAAATGACCAACTCGATTTATGTGGACCCTTTGAGTAAAATACCTACTCACATTGGCTTGGAGGAACATAGGGCTCATCCCCAACTAGGTCAAACCACCTTGTATTAATCATTAGAAATCTATTGTCATGTTCAATAATAGTTCTATCAAGATCATTTTGATTAAGTCGTAGCCTGTACCATCTAATGATGAAGAGAACTAATCTGAAGAAATTAAAGTCACACTCAAGTATATCATCCAAAATTCCATAGTATCAATTTTTAGACTCTCGAGGATGTAAGTCATTTCTAGATGAAATATTAGTCACTTGAAAGATTACACTTATCCCATAATCACAAGTTTTCTTTGTGTCATCCAACTTTTTGATGTGAAATTTATGACCATTGCAAAACATATCCTTGTGTTGTTTGTCCTACAAAAATATGTCAAACATGTATAAACTAATGCATCGAGAGTTCATAAATGTACGAGTGATTAACAAATTTATATGTACACGTAAATCTCTTAAACCATGTGCTAGATCTATTTCCATTTTTTGTAACATTTGGATCTTTGTTACGATGAGCTTCATTAACCAATGAAGACACAACTTCCCATGTTAATGTGCAACCTAAATGATGACATCATTCAATCCATACCGTCATCCAATCTTGATTTTTTGCAATATACAAATATATTGCATCCCACTCTCTAGCAGCTAAACAAAAAATAAATAGATGACTTACAACCGATTAATTTTGAAGATTAAGAATTAATTAACAGCTACATTAACATCTTATAATTTATTACCTCTCACTTTCCTCATTCTACCTTTCCCCACCAAGTACCCCCCTTCAAATTTTCTAATGGTGTTGAGATCCCAAATGTGATCTATATGGATATTTGCTGCAAGTTTAAGAAGATATTTAGTAACATACAACATAGTCTGGTATACCATATATCCCTCCATCGTAGAACTCTCAAGACATGCTCTTTGCCGAACCAAAGCCTTAAAAATTTTTAGGTGTCTCTCAACCATCCACATTGACCAAGTGTGTACGGGTCCAAAAAATTCAATCTCCTCAACTTGGTGTATGAGGTAGTGTTCTTGCGCATTGAAAAAGGTTGAAGGTAGACACTTTTTCATTTCACACATTAGATGAGGAATTTTTCTCTTCCATTATTTTATATCTACTTTATGGATTTCTTTAGATGACAACCACCTACAAGACATTCAAGACATGAAAATATATAAACATGAGACTTTACAATATATATAAAAAACTGAATAGATAGCATTGCTTACCTCATGTATTTTCCAAGATCATATATCACTTATTCGATGTTATTGTTGAAGTTCTCTAGGAGAGATAAGGGTAGCACGTACTGCAATGATTATAAAAATAATCATGTCATTCTTTTCTCATATAATACAATGAGAAGTGCATGCAGTTTACAAATATATTGTAAATACAAAAGAACATGACTTACCTTGATGAAGGTATGCCAATCATGAGTTTTCAACCCTGACCCAAATTCACTTTTCTTTGATATGGTACTACTTATGTTTGCAGCAAAACTTGTGGAAAATCAAATTTTTCATATCACTTCTTTTATGGCATCACTTTGCTACTCTGTTAATAACCAAGGAAGGGAACTTATATTAATCTGTTCTCCATTTCTATTTGATTCAATGAAATTTTTCATTGCATGATTGGATTCATGAATGTCGCTACAAATTTTGACAATTTTTTCTTTGTCACGCCTTCCATCCAATATCTTCCATAATGTCTCTGTTACATTCTTTCCAATATGCATAGTATCAAACAAATGCATAATTTGTAGTTTCTCATAGTAGGGAAACCTACTAAATTGTTTGGGATAACATTTTAGTCCCTTTGGAAGGTGCTCAGTAGTATTGCCTTGACAACATTCACGATCATCAATCACATAATCAACAAACAAAACACAATATAAATATAAAAATTCCAAACATAAACCATTAGGTAAAATGGTAGTACGTTGATAATTAATTCTATTATTTTCCAACTTCCATAGGTGAGGTGTCATTCTCCATGGCTTAGATGTAGTCTCTTCTTTCCCATTGAAGAGATGTTTTTTGATAATTTGATAGTTATGATTTTTGTGGAGAAAGTGTCTATGCTCATCAAACACCTACTTTTCTAAACTTTTTGAATGACAATATTTCATCTTTGGACCACAAACTAGACATGCAAATTTTTCCTTTGTTTGAAGACCTACAAGATAATGATACAATTAGATTAAATATGTTAATTTTTATATTTAGAATTATCATGTGCAACTTGAATATACCATAACATACTAGAAAAATGTGTTAGCCCTGGGCAATCATGTATTGTCCATACAAGCATTGCATGGAATTGAAATTGCCTGTCTCCTATTGGTCTAGAGATGTCATACATAGTGACACCATTCCATAACTCCACCAAGTCATCGCTAAGAGGCTCAATATATACATTCATATCTTTAACTTGGTATTTACCTAGTTGAATGAACAACAACATTACATAATTATTATGACCATTTTACTGCAATATTTATAATTACATGTAGATAACTATTAAATGATCAAATAACTGGAACAATCATTGCCAACATAAGTGCTCCCTTTTTATTGACATCCATGGAGGAATGTTATTGTTGATGACAAAAATAGGCCAAATAGAGTAAACAGATCTTAGCTCTCCAAATGGATTGACACCGTCTACTGCCACTGAAACCTTGAGATTTTGAGGTTCTTTGATAAAGTATGGCCACTTTTCCTCTATGTCCTTAAATAAAAAAACCATCTGAAGGCATTCAAATAATGTCATCTTGACTCCTATTGCATGCATGGTAATCCATAAATTGTGCCAAGCTACTACACCTGAATAATCTTTGCAAACGTGGTATAATGGGGATGTAACGAAGAACCTTGTGAGCTACCTTTTTATTATTTGATTTGTTCGATATCTACTCATATGACATTCAAGGCATTTTGTTGCAAATTCATGTTTATGATAAATAATATGATCATTGGGACAAGCATCTATTTCTTGATACTATATTCTAATATCTTTCATAGTGGCACACAATTCTCAGTATGAGCGAGGGAGAATATTCGATGGTGGTAACAAAAAATCACCTATCAATCTATAGAAAAAAATATAAGTTATTAATATTAACAATATTTATGGTACATGTTCCACCCTTTAATTACTATAATGACATATATGACATACCTTAGCGTACGTGACATTGTTGTGTTGGATAAACCATTCATAAGCTTTAAGTTCAACAACAACAATACAACAGAGAGAAGAGTTGTTTGGGAGCCTTCGTAAAGGGTCGTGGCTACTTTCTCAAGTAGAGGTATATCATGGATGACATCAACATCATCCTGATCATCATCATCAGTTGTGCCAATACCAAATGTGTCATGGATCAATGTGTTAGTACCATCATCTGGCGCATGATCGTCATCTTCCATGGGATCATAATCTTCAGCTTCAATATTCGCACCTCCATGATCCTCCACTTCCAAAGCCATATTCTCCATATTCGCACCTCCATGGTGCATATCATGTACTCCCTTGGGGAGGTCGACCTATATAAAAATGATGAACAAAAATAAACCATGATAATGATCTCATCATCAAGTGTATTTCATATATATATTAATTGTTAAATAAACATAATGAAAAACTTACCAATTCATGATAATCAAATTGTTGGATACAATTGTCTAAAGGACATTGTTGGATTAGCTATGTGTTGTCTTTGATGTCACACAAATGTCATATCAATTATCATTCTCATTATCTACTGAGTTTAGTTGGTCAGCTAAGCGGTTCTCAGTATCTACTGAGTTCAGTCGGTCAGCTAAGCAGTTCTCAGTATCTACCGAGCTCAGTCGGTCAGCTAGGCGGTTTTTAGTGTCTACCGAGTTCTCTTGGGTGTCTAAAGGAAACATGACAGGGTAACAGTGTTAACCGAGCCTTCTCGGTTATCAAAGGAAAATTAGTGGTTACCGAGCTCTCTCGGTCTCCAAAGGATGTTGCAGAATTTGCTGTGGTTACCGAGCTCTCTCGGTCACCGAAGGAAATCTTTTCAGGATTAATGTTTACCGAGAAAGGTCGGCCCTTTCAAAGAATTTTGTTATTACAGTTTGTTTATCCCAGCTGACCGTTATAATAATTATTAGTGCCAACTTGACAATCTAAATGATTATGAAATGGCATATATATATAGAAGGTCAAGTGGTGAATAAAATATATACAGCATGCAGAAATCATTTTGAAGAAAGGTGTGTGCAAATTTTGAAGGATGGTCAGATATCCTTGAGGAGCAGCAAAGATTTAATTGATTAGTAAGGATCTAGTGAAATAGAACAGAGATCTATATTCAGCAATTCAGTTGCAGGTCATTTCATTGTTACTCTCTAGCAATTATAGCAGTGATATCAAAATCTCTTAACCGAGTTGGTTTAACAACCATTTTGTAAATCCTCTAACAAGGTAACAGTTCTATTGAATTGTTTCAAGACCTCTTACAAGACCACTCCTAGCAGGGTGATTAAATCCTCTAACAAGGTCACACCTAAAAGTGTGTTTTGTAACCTTTTACCAGGTTGGCTTTTAACCGGGCATCACTTCAGAAGAGTGAAAAATAGTAACTAGTTACATTGGTGGTTTTTCCCATATTGGGTTTCCACGGTAAATCTGGTATCTCTTGTGTTCATGTTATTTTCTTTATTCATGTAAGTTAATCAGTGATGAATGCTTAAGAATAGTTTAATTATTACACACTTCAAGGATCAAGTTTTCAGCATTTCTCCTTATATTTACTGAGTGGCATAGTAAATAATTTGTTAAGATATTTAAGGGATCAGTGGTAATATTTTTGTGGTTAACTGATTCACCCCCCTCTTAGTTACTGCATCTATATTTTCAAAAATTGGTATCAGAGCTTTTGGTGCTTGCAGGAAGGGTTTCAAGGACCTAAGCCAAAGATCAGGATGTCTTACAAAAGAAAAATTTCAAGGCTTAATAGAAATAACTTTTCAGCATGGCAAGGTCTCATGAGACTACATCTAGCTTCCATTGGTGATTAAGGATGCAAATATATTGATCAAGAATATACAATTCCTATTATCACATTAACTATTGAAGACATTTCAGAGAAGAAGAACCATAACACTATGATGATAGACATTGCATCAACTCTTAGCTATGAAGAATTTGATGAAATCAAAGACTGCACAACTGCTCATGAAATGTGGAACAAGCTGAAGAAAATCTATGGCGGTGATGACAATGTGAAGAGAGCCAAAGCAGAGAGCCTAAGAGGACAGTTTGATCAAATGAAAATGAGAGAAGAAGAAAACATTGCAAAATATGTTGAAAGGATCAAGACAAGTGTTAGTGCAATCAAAGCTTCTGGAGGAAAAATTGATGATGAAATAGTTATAAGTAAGGTTCTTAGAACATTACTCCCTATTTATGCAATAAGAGTTTCTACTATTCAAGAAAGAAGATGTGAAGAAAATAACAATATAACTTTGGATGCCTTAGTTGGAAGATTGACAGCCTTTGAACTGGATAACTATGACAACTATGTTCCAACTTCCAAAAATATTGAATCAGCTTTTGAGGCCAAACTTTCACTCAAGAAAGGGAAGAAAATCCAATTAGAAAGTGAAGAAGAATCAGAAGAAAGTTCTGATAGCGATCTTGAAGTTATTGAAGCATTACTTGCAAAGAAGTATTCAAGAAGCAGAGAAAAATACAAAGGTAAAACTCCCTTAATCTATTTTTCATGTGAAGAAATTGGTCATATTTTAGCTAGGTGTCCAAACAAGCAAAGCAAAGATGAGAATAAAAATTACAAGTACAATGGCAAGAAAAATTTCAAATCATTCAAGGATAAAGGTAAGAAAATATGTTTTTTAGCTAAAGATTCAGATGATAGTGAAGAAGAAATTGTTTTCATTGCTGTAAAAGACGAATCTGATAATGATGAAGATGAGATGGCACTTATCTCTCATATAAGCAAGAATGTTACATGGATTATAGACAGTGGATGTTCACATCATATGATTGGTGACAGGACCAAGTTTGAACACTTTGAAAACTTTGATGGTGGTAATGTAAGGTTTGGAAACAATGAACCCTATTGTATAAAAGGAAAGGGACGAATTTCATTAACCAAAGAACTTATATGTGATAATGCATATTGGGTCGAAGGAATAAAGCATAATCTTCTAGGTGTAGCACAGCTAATCAACATTTGATTCAAGGTTGAATTCATGAATGGAAAAGCAAGACTGCTGGATGACAAAAGAAAACTAATAGGATCAGGCAAACAAACCAAAGGTAACCTATTTTATCTTGATCTTGGTGATTACTCATGTTTTATTGCTCAAAATGAAGAAAGTTGGTTATGGCACAAAAGGTTACGTCATGTAAATTTTGACAACATGATGAAAATAAGAAAATTCAAGAAAGTAAGAGGTATTCCTACTTTGAAGAAACCTGATGTTGGTCTATGCAAGAATTGTCAAATTGGTAAAATGGGAAAGTTTAGTTTCAAAAGTAAAAACTATCAGTCTGAAGATATTTTGGAAATTGTGCATACTGATTTATGTGGACCTATTGGAATTGAGAGTTATACCGGAGGAAAATTCTTTATTCTCTTTGTTGATGATTATTCTAGAATGATGACTGTTATGTATTTAAGAGAAAAGTCTGAAGCATTTGAGAAGTTCAAATGGTATTTAGCAAGAGTAGAAAAGGAAATAGGAAAAAGAATAAAATGCTTGAGATCAGATAGAGGTGGTGAATTCATCTCCCATGAATTCAATAATTTCTGCATTGAAAGAGGAATCAAAAGACAAGTATCAGCCCCGAGAACTCCTGAGCAGAATGGAATAGCCGAAAGAAGGAACAGATCTATCATGGACTGTGCAAGGACTCTAATGATTAAAAAGAACATTGCTATGAAATACTGGAAGGAAGCTATCAGCACTGCAGTTCATACCTTGAACCGAGTACAGCTGAGAAAAGACACATTCAAGACTCCATATGAGCTATGGTATGGCTACAAACCAAATGTAAGTTACCTAAAAGTATTTGGTAGTAAATGTTACATCTTAAAAGAATCTAGAAAAGGAAAATTTGATGTAAAAAGTGATGAAGGAATATTTTTGGGATATTCTTGCAAAAGTAAGGCATATAGATGTCTAAATTTGTCTACTTACAAAATCATAGAAAGTGCACATGTGAGAATTGATGAGTTTGTAGAAAAGATTGAAGCAGAAAGCAAAAAGGAACCAGAGGAATACAAAAAATTTGTTTACATCGAACTTAATACATTGCCAGACACATGTAAGGAGACTACATCTACCGAGCCCAGTACAGTAACCGAGTCACAAGAAGAAGTTCAGACCGAGTCACAAAGTACCGAGTCTCAGTCTGAAGCTACCAAGAAAGTATCTACCGAGCCTGAGAAATTTGAACCTGAAGATGAAGAATATGACAATGTAACTCATTCAGGAAGCAAGGAACCTACATTAGCCAAGTACGTCAGAAAGTATCATAAACCAAATCAGATTATTGGAAACAAATCAGATGGTACTATGACAAGAAGTAAACTAAAAGGTACATGTTTATTTGCTGATTTTGAACCTAAAAATGTCAAAGATGCATTAGAAAATGAAAGTTGGATTGAGGCTATGAATGAAGAAATAGAGAAAATAGAGAAAAATAAGACATGGACTCTTGTACCTAGGCCTAAAGATAAAAATGTAATTGGGACAAAATGGGTATTCAGAAATAAGTTGAATGAAGATGGTCAAGTATCAAGAAACAAAGCAAGATTGGTATGTAAAGGATATTCTCAAGAAGAAGGAATAGATTATGGAGAGACTTTTTCTCTTGTTGCAAGATTAGAAGGTGTGAGGACTTTACTTGCATATGCAACACATAAAGGATTTAAGGTATATTAGATGGATATCAAATCTGCTTTTCTCAATGGTATTCTTGAGGAAGAAGTCTACATTGAGCAACCTGAAGGTTTTATTGATCTAGACAAAAGGGATATGGTCTACAAATTACACAAAGCATTGTATGGTCTGAAACAAGCTCCTAGAGCATGGTATGAAAGATTACATAACTATCTTACTCAGATTGATTTCAAAAGGGCTAATGACAACAACAATTTATACATCAAAGAAGGATCAGATAACAAAATTGTTTTGGCAGAAATATTTGTGGATGATACTGTGTTTATAGGAAATGATGATCAGTGCAAAGAATTTTCAGAGCTTATGATCAAAGAATTTGAAATGTCTATGTTTGGTCAGATAAAATTCTTTGTTGGACTTCAGATTCAGGAGAACAAAAATGGTATCTACATTACTCAGTCTAAATATATCAGGGAAACACTTAAGAAATTTGGTATGGAAGATTCAAAACTAGTTGGTACACCCATGTGTACTGGACTGAAGCTTACCAAAGATGATGATTCAAAAGAAGTAGATCAGACCTTATACAGATCAATGATTGGAAAATTACAGTATGTAGTACACACAAGACTTGATATTGCCTTAGTAGTTGGAATAGTGGCAAGATTCTCAGCTAAACCTAGAGAAAATCACATGATGGCAATCAAAAGAATCTTGAGGTATTTAAGGGGAACTGAAGATTATGGCTTGTGGTATAAATTTGGAGGTAATCTAGATTTAAAAGTATTTACTGATGCTGATTGGGCAGGAAACATTAATGACAGAAAGAGTACAAGTGGTGGAGCATTCTTTCTTGGCAAGAAGTTAGTATCTTGGACTAGTAAAAAGCAAAACTGCACATCCCAATCCACAGGAGAAGTAGAATATGTTGCTGCAGCAGTAAACTGCTCTAATATTATATGGTTTAAACAGCTTTTGGAAGGCATGAAGGTTGAGATCAAAGAACTGGTTGTTATGTTTTGTGATAATACAAGTGCAATAAATATTTCAAAGAATCTAGTAATGCATTCCAAAACCAAGCACATTGCAATTAAATATCACTTTGTCAGAGAATTGGTGCAGGACAAGGAAATCAGATTGGAATATATTCATACAAAAGAACAAATTGTAGATATCTTCACCAAGCCACTACCTAAGGATGCATTCTTGTATCTAAGAGGCAAGTTAGGGGTCACTCGCCTGTCCGAGGTTCACTAAATAAAGTTTTAGTGATGCATCAACTAGAACATGTTAAAGATCAATCAGTTGATGTAGCATAGTCAGGGAATCATTGCATATGAATCAGTACATAAGGTACATTGATATTTACTGAAACTATGTAAGTTGTCTTTGGCATGTGTAGTCAAAGAGGGAGAGTTTGCTGTCATTTCAAGAAATTTCTAAGAAGAATAATTTGAGAAGTTAAGAGGGAGAGTTCTCAGTCAGAGAAAGAAGTTTGAAGATGATGAGAATCAGAATGAATCTAAGGATATGTTTCTTACTCTTGGTTTCTCTTTGAAATTTCATTGTGCTATGACATGTTGTGTTGCCATCAATGCCAAAGAGGGAGATTGTTGGATACAATTGTCTGAAGGACATTGTTGGATTAGCTATGTGTTGTCTTTGATGTCACACAAATGTCATATCAATTATCATTCTCAGTATCTACCGAGTTCAATCGGTCAACTAAGCGGTTCTCAGTATCTACCGAGTTTAGTCAGTCAGCTAAGCGGTTCTCAGTATCTACCGAGCTTAGTCGGTCAGCTAGGCAGTTTTTAGTGTCTATCGAGTTCTCTCAGGTGTCTAAAGGAAACATGATAGGGTAACAGTGTTAACCAAGCCTCCTCGGTTATTGAAGGAAAATTAGTGGTTATCGAGCTCTCTCGGTCTCCAAAGGATGTTGCAAAATTCGCTGTGGTTACCGAGTTCTCTTGGTCACCGAAGGAAATCTTTTCAAGATTAATGTTTACTGAGCAAGGTCAGCCCTTTCAAAGAATTTTGTTATTACAATTTGTTTATCCCAGCCGACTGTTATAATAATTATTAGTGCCGACTTGACAATCTAAATGATTATGAAATGGCATATATATATAGAAGGTCAAGTGGTGAATAAAATATATACAGCATGCAGAAATTATTTTGAAGAAAGGTGTGTGCAAATTTTGAAGGATGGTCAAATATCCTTGAGGAGCAGCAAAGATTTAATTGATCAGTAAGGATCTAGTGAAACAAAATAGAGATCTATATTTAGCAATTCAATTGTAGGTCATTTCATTGTTACTCTCTAGCAATTGTAGCAGTGATATCAAAATCTCTTAACCGAGTTGGTTTAACAACCATTTTGTAAATCCTCTAACAAGGTAACAGTTCTATTGAATTGTTTCAAGACCTCTTACAAGGCCACTCTTAGCAGGGTGATTAAATCCTCTAACAAGGTCACACGTAACAGTGTGTTTTGTAACCTTTTACCGGGTTGGCTTTTAACCGGGCATCACTTCAGAAGAGTGAAAAATAGTAACTAGTTACATTGGTGGTTTTTCCCATATTGGGTTTTCACGGTAAATCTGGTGTCTCTTGTGTTCATGTTATTTTCTTTATTCATGTAAGTTAATCAGTGATGAATGCTTAAGAATAGTTTAATTATTACACACTTCAAGGATCAAGTTTTCAGCATTTCTCTGTATATTTATCGACTGGCACAGTAAATAATTTGTTAAGATATTTAAGGGATCAGTGGTAATATTTTTATGGTTAACTAATTCACCCCCCCTCTCAGTTACTGCATCTATATTTCCAACACAAATCCTCCTTTAATGTGACCATTATCCCTACAATGTCTCTTAGCTATTTTGATTAACAATCTTCTAGTGTTTAAGCCCTTACAAATATTGCAGGGACAATAACATTTTTCATTGCCTTTTCTTTTCAAGTTAGACCACAATCTATTGATTGTATCCCCATTACCTTCTTCACTTGGATTGTCTGACATGATCCTTCTTCACTTAAATTATCTATAACCTAATTATATATAGAAATTGAAAAGTTAATTATGAAATGATGTTGTAGTATAGTATACCAAATTGAAACACTTCTGTTATTGTAGTCTTCCACCTCAAACTCTTTCCTATTGTGGCAAGAAAGAAAGATATTCAAATAATATAGTAGTTTGTAAATCAAAAAAAAATATTATATATATTATACACAAAATATTGTCCCTACAATGCATCAAACTTGACCAAGAACTACTAGGAGCTAAACCTGGCAACAAATGGACTTGTGATGATTTTCACAATAATACATTTGTTGCAGGGTATAAGGTCCTAGTAGTGCTTAGGAAAATTTGCATGGAAAAGGTTGTATCTGTTGTATATGCCTATCTAACACTTTTTGAGGGTGTAGGGAACAAAAAATGGAGGCAACTTGAGACTAAAAATGGAGGCAAGTTGTTGATTGAGGGTGTAGGGAACAACACCTATCAGTACTTTTATCGAATTGTAAATTTCAATTTTGAACCATTCTATGAATATAGAACATGGATGTAATCTCAAAAAATAACAAAATGTAGACATGACAAATTACTTATTTTGTTATTCTATATTACTTACTACTTGAGTGCACGTTCCACCTACAACTTGATCAAGTCTTGTTTGATGCTTCAATTTTTTGTTCACTATCCTATAGAAGTACACAGTTTTGTATTTCCCCAATATGTTATTCAAAAAACAACAATAGAACAAAATACTTGTTGAGAAAGATCATCATAGGAGTATCAGAAACTCAAGTTCCAAAGGTAAATCAACATTATAAGACTCTTACATTCAATCTTCATCTCATGCACCTAATAAATAGGAGATAAAATACATGAAATTGAAAAATTACATTACAAAACAATGAGCTAAAACTACTTACAAAAGTAGTACCCAATTTATATACAAAACATTTAACTAATGAATTGCATTTTTCTTCTCATCTTCACTACCAAAATAATCACCCCTTTAATCTAACTACACTATGCAAGTCTAGTTTAGCGGCCACGTTCTTGTCATCCTCAATCAAGACTAAGGAACACTATTGGTAAATACACTGTCTAAATTGTCTACATTAAAAGAAACTATACTGCAAGCTTCTATGAATAAGAAAATAAAATTTAAAATTCATTAGTTGTAGCTACAACATTTGAGAAAAGTTGAATTTTATTTATGCCTTGATGGATATCTATACTGTGTCATAAATATCTCATTTTGACATAGGATAAGAGCATAGTGATAGAAGATAGATCCATTTTGTGCATAACCTGAAGTCATCGTATTCCATGAGAGTGCATCTTTTGAGAATTTTTTTTTGAACGTTTCAAGGGACAAGTAGTTCTACAGTTAAATCATCATAACTTTCCCATTACTTAATAATCACACATGGCACAGACTCTCTTCAAACTCACAATACGTTGCATGTGTAGTACAAAAATCATGAGATTCTAAAGAAGGCCTCACTCTTAATCTGCCAAATCTTCCTTGTACCACACAAAAAACTATGTGATAACTATGTCTACTCCAACCTTAATTGTTTAAGAATTCATCATATCAGATAAAGTATGTTTAAGAATTGTTGGGACTGGTCCTTTGGCGTGTATTAAATAAAATACAATTTTCAGCATATTATTATCACTCTATTTCTTTGTTGTAAACATGCCATTGGTTCAGTTTTGTAAATTTTTTTTGTGTTAGATCCATTTAAAATTATCTTCATTGTCTTATGATTGTCTAAATGCTTCTTTATTTGTCAGCCAATTAGTACATGCTAGTATATAAAGAAGACAATTAGAAGACAATGAAGATTTGTTTGACAAAAATGAATACACTAAACTGAACCAATGGCATGTTTACAAAAAATATCATAACTCGCAAGAAAAATTGAAACAATGGCATGTTTATAACTGATTAAGAGTGAGGCCTTCTTTAGAATCTCATGAGTTTTGTACTACGCATGCAACGTATTGTGAGTTTGAAGAGAGTTCGTGCCATGTGTGTTAGAACCTACTTTATCTGATATGGTGCATTGTTAAACAAATTAAGGGTAGAGTAGTTATTACTTAGTTTTTTGTGGGGGACAATGAAGATTTTTCTAACAAATAGTAGGTCTTCTTTAGTATTTTATGAATTTTTATGACATATACTGTTTCAAGCCTTTGAGTGTTGGAGAACAAGAATGGTGTAAGTTGAATAGATCAGGGTGAATGGGGTGTTGAAACATGGTGAATAGACCATGATGAGATGATACTTGATGTTAGGATCAGGGTGAAAAGCCTAGTTGAGGTGTATGCTAGAGGAATGGAGACAAGGTTAATGATAGATCAAAGATCATGTTAGTCTATTTTCCTGTCAATGCAAAATCTTATGAAAATGGCCTATTCTCTGCAGTTTTTGTTATGTTGTCCTGCCATGCCTGCAATCACAATTTTATTTTGTGAAGAAGATCTACTTGGTTTTATAATATGCGCTCTTAGCCATAGGTAGATCCATGTGTCACCAAGCTCTAGTTCAGATCGCATGTCTTAAATCACAAAATCCAGAGAGTTATTGAGGTTTTAAGGTTTGCAAGAAATAGCTTCAGAAGTTGCCACAGTGTTGAAAACCTATGATGTTTTCTATTTCCTTATTGAAAACCCTAGATGTTTTTGACCTCATACTTTTTCCTCTTTGTCAGCATTTACTATCTGCGCTGCTGCGACCTGATGGTGGGCCCGAGTTTTCAAAGACTTTAAAATGATTGGTTGTCACATGATCGCATGTCAGAAATTTCTGACATGCAACCATGCGACCGGTTACTTCTTGTGCTGGGGCCCATTGGTGGGAAGGCAATGGTCCCATTGGCAGTTATGTGGTGGCCTGTGGTTGGTTGTCGTATGATCGCATGTTAGAGATTTTTGACATGTGATCATGCCACCGGTTGACACCTGTCCCTTTGGTGTTGGAGTGTTGTGGTCCTACTGTCTAACTTGGAGACTGAGGTGGCAGTCTTTTGGCCTTGTCGCATGTTCGCAAGGGCCACTTTTTGGCTATGTGATCATGCGACAAGGGTGCCACATGTGTTGGGGCCTGTTTGTAGTTGTTTGGTGGTCCTGTTGGCAGGTGGTGGTGTGGCATCTTTCGGTTGGTTTGAGGTGGCAGAATGGTAGGCAAAACTAGGTTTTGTTGGCAAGATTCCAGATCAATGGTGGTCATGTGATCATGTGGAATCTTTCTGGTCCATGCAATCATGCGACCGACCATTGATTTTCCTTGGTGGGCCCAGTGTGATTTCTCAGTGTCTTTGGCGGTTGTGATAAAATGTTTAGCGACCTGACAAAATTTCTTCTTGTTTACTGGTTCGCATGATAAAATTATGATGCTCTAAGTGATTTGGTGATTCAGTGAATGGTGGTCGTGTGATCACTAATTTTTTAGTGATGGTGGAAATTATTTTGCAAACTAGCGAAAGTTCTTCGGTTGCTAGTTCGCCAGATAAAGTGGGGCCAGTGTTTTCGGTGATGTGGTGTTGATGTGGAGGCGTGTTGCATGTTCGCATAGCCCATTTTTGGGCTATGCAATGATGTGATAGTTGTTGTACATCACCATTGTGGAGTTAACCTGATGTGCAGTTGAGTTAAAGCCATAGCTCACGAAATTCATGGTGACTGTTGTAGTTTGAATTTGACTTTCCTGAGGATCTGTAGAGACAAGAAGTACTAGTTTTTATGGCTTTCACGGTAGTTTTCTTACTCGTTTGGTGGAGATGGTTGTTGTGATGTGATCTAGGGTTCCTGTGGTTGATTGCATGATGGTTTTATACCTAATGAAGGACTATTTTGTTGCTTGAGGTGTGTTTGCAGGTGGCTGATTTGTATTGGTTTTCATAGCAATCCTCTAGTTTTCTATCTTGATCTCAATGATGCTCGTAATTGCAAAATTTGTCTGAGATCTTCTCTCTCTGGATTGCTTGGTTTCCTACCCTTGCAGTAAATTTTGATGTAATTCTTGGTTGGATAGTTGAAGCTTAACTCTAGCTATTCGTAGCTTATTGCAACCTATTTTGGGTTCCCAAAGTAGCTAGTGGTATAAATTGTTGATTTTTTGACTTTGTAAGTGTTCCAGCTTAGGATTCCTTTCTGGTTCTAGTGAAGGGTCCTTTTCCTGTAGACATTTCTCCTTTTCTCTGCATACAGGGTGTTCTTTTTTCCCTTTCTGGTTTAGAGAATACAATGCATATTGTAACATACTTGTTTTATGTATGAGAATTTAATATACTCTTACTGTTACCAAGCTATCCCCATTTGGATTTTGAGTTCATTAATTCTACATCAAGGGTGTTTGAATTTTTTGTTTGCATTGCCTAAGTGTTTGCAAGTGGAGTTGTCTTCATAGAGATAACTGGTTTAGGGTTAGTATTCATGTATGTATGAGCTGAGGTGTCAAAGATATGTCATGCTTGTCTTCCAGTGGATGTTGGTCAATGTATTACCTGTTTATAGGTCTCTTCTAAGGGGAGGGTTAAAATCCTTTAAGTGGGTAATAAGATACTTGGATACACAGGTGGGTTGTTAAGTTGAGGTTTGGTCATGGTGTGTGATTGATGTTAGGCATCAACACATTGAGTACATTGTTTTCTTGTTTCATAGTTGTCCCTTACAATACTGTATTTGACTCTATGGCCCAATGGACAAGGCACTAGTCTATGAGAGACTTAGGGCATCTCAGGTATCCTTTCAATCCATTCAAATCATTTACATTCAGTCCCACCCTTTCCCTTTTATGCTGTTAGTGTAGGTCTCTGGTTTTCAGACTCATTGCATGCAAGCAGATTATTGCATCAGATTTGGTTTCATTGGGGTACAGGATACCTATAGGAGTCTGGTAACTATTCCACAATAATACATCTGCAGGCCTTTCAGTCATCAAGAAGAGTCATGAGTGTGTAGATGAGGCAATCTCACCTGAGTGATGTGGAGCTCGAAGAAGGAGGATGCCCTCGGTCCTCATCAATTGGCACTTTTTCCTTGTCAGACTTTGGAGCGAAGACTAACCAGTTTTTCATCATAGTGTAAACCTAGCACCATGTGGGAAAAATTTTAAAAGCCAACAAAATGGCCACTTTTTTGGGGAATAAGTAAAAGACAGCAAGCTTCCTTGCTTGGCTGGATCATCCCAGAGTCTTGGTTGAAGATCATAAATACAAAGTTTGATAGAAAAAATACATTTGTAAAATCTTCTCATTGCGTGTTGAGTGGTGACTCTAAAGTCTCTGTTTGATCAGTGCATTCCCTGACAAATAGTGTGGTTACTTGTGGAATTTTGTATTGGTTGGAAGAAGAAACAAAAAATCATTTTCCTCTTCAAGGAGGTGGTGACTCTACATTGCAAAACCTGATGGAGCTGCAAGGTGAGCTCTAGATCTGCCCTGCTTCTAGCCAAAGCTCTTCTACTACAAGATTCTCAGGTATTTCTCAAGGATCTGAAATGTCTCCTTACTAAGTGATCAAGCACTAGGAAAAGGAGTTAAGGTGTGAATAGAGGTTGAATACTTCAAGCTTTCAGTTGCAACTCTGCAAAATTCTATGGAAGTATTGCATTAAGTCAAATGAATAATTAAGGGAAAAGTCAGTCTAGGCTGCTTGGTTTCCTCAAGTTGGATAGATCTTTGTGCTATGTTCTTCCAAAGTCCCCTCATTCTTTCCCTGGTGAGCTTTCGGGTCTGATTCCTATTTTTGATTGTCAGTTTGATTCAGTAGTGAAGCATGTCCTAGCATTCTATAGATTTATTATAGAATATCAGATTCTTGATGAGGATGTTAGTATGATGTTTTTTGGGAGATCCCTCAAAGGGGTTGCATCTAATTGGTATCTAAATCTGCCCCCAAAATGTATCTCTTCTTTGACTGAATTCAAGTGGTTGTTTTTAGAGGAGTTTGCTGATGATGATGAATGGAATGAGTTGCAAAAGGATTGTCAGCAAAAAGGGAATACATGTTGTATTTCAGAGCAACCCATATCTAATGCTGAGGGTACTTCTTTTGATGAAGATTTTTTAGAGGAGTATTCAGATTGTGGTAGTGAGAAGGAATCAAAATCAAGGTGTGCAGGATCCTCCATTCATTCAGAGACGTCTGAATGTGATTTCAATGGTTATTCAGGTGAGGATGATGAAGGCAGTGATGTTGATGTATCCTCATATAATACAGATGCAACATGGGAAGAAGAAAGTAATGGTGGAAGTGAACACTCCTTCAGTGAGGAGTATGAAGATAAGGAAGTGATAATTGGTTGTGATGTTAGTGAGTTTGAATATGAAGATTTAAGTGATGGGTTATTAAATAATCCTAAAATGGGTAGTGAGTTTAAAGTGTTCACTAACACTTTATATGATGAAGACTATGATGATTATTAGCCCATTTTTTGTCATGATGTTCAACATGGTGCATTGCATGGAGTTATCAATCCTTTGTTTGAAGAACATGTGGAGGTCTCAAATTCAGTTGAATCAGGATGCCCATTTTCCATCTGTGGGTATCAGTCTGATTATTCATTCAAGGTCCAACTAGTTACACCTGTGGAAATGCAAAGTCAAGGTATGAATGAGGCCTTTCTACAGGTAGAATATGAGGCTTTTGTGTTTTCAATTGATAGCATACATGAGTCAATAGAGAAGAATAGGTTCTTATCTGATGGTACTGTTCATGGATATGCTGAATTGTTTCTTCATAGTGAGCAAGATAAAAAGAGTGCCAATAAATTTTACATGCACTATAAAGATAGCTACTTTGTTCTTCCTGATATGCTAGTTGGAAGTGTTGACACGCCTATTGAAACAAATGAAAGTAGAATGTCTGATGTGCTACGTGAAGGAAGAAATGAAAATCAGGTTTTTGATAGAGGCAGGAACTGACTCTTGTTTGTTGCTGCAGGTTTTTTGTAAAAAATGTACATTTTGTGAATAGTTTCCCTTTCCTATCTGTTCCTTGTGTTTTTTGAGGTCTCTGTGTTTTTCCAGTGGGTGGTCTACTTCTTCCTAGAGATCTAAGGTCCTCATTGTATCTGTAGGAGATACATGTCCCCAACAAGAGCCATTGTTAGTCCATTTTCCTGTCAATGCAAAATCTTATGAAAATGGTCTATTCTCTGCAGTTTTTGTTATGCTATCCTGCCATGCCTACAATCACAATTTTATTTTGTGAAGAAGATCTACTTGGTTTTATGATGTGCGCTCTTAGCCATAGGTAGATCCATGTGTCACCAAGCTCCAGTTCAGATCACATCTCCTAAATCACAAAATCCAGAGAGTTATTGAAGTTTTAAGGTCTACAGGAAATAGCTTTAGAATTTGCCATAGTGTCAAAAACCTATGATGTTTTCTATTTCCTTGCTGAAAACTCTGGATGTTTTTGACCTCATACTTTTTCCTCTTTGTCAGCATTTACTATCCAGGCTGTTGTGACCTGATGGTGGGCCTGGGTTTTCAAAGGCTTTAAAATGATTGGTTGTCACATGATCACATGTCAGAAATTTCTAACATGTGACCATGCGACTGGTTACTTCTTGTGCTGGGGCCCATTGGTGGGAAGGCAATGGTCCCATTGGTGGTTATGTGGTGGCCTATGGTTGGTTTTCACATGATCGCATGTCAGAGATTTTTGACATGTGATCATGCGACCGGTTGACACCTGTCCCTTTGGTGTTGGAGTGTTGTGGTCCCGTTGTCTAACTTGGAGGCTGAGGTGGCAGTCTTTTGGCCTTGTTGCATGTTCACAAGGGCCACTTTCTGGCTATGCAATCATGTGACAAGGGTGCCACATGTGCTAGGGCCCATTTGTAGTTGTTTGGTGGTCCCATTGGTAGGTGGTGGTGTGGCATCTTCCAGTTGGTCTGAGGTGGCAGAATGGCAGGCAGACCCAGGTTTTGTTGACAAGATTCTAGATCAATGGTGGTCATGTGATCATGTGGAATCTTGCTGGTCCATGCGATCATGCGACCGACCGTCAATTTTCCTTGGTGGGCCCAGTGTGATTTCTCAGTGTCTTTGGCGGTTGTGATAAAATGTTTAGCAACCTGACAGAATTTCTTCTTGTTCACTAGTTCGCATGATAAAATGACGATGCTCTAAGTGATTTGGTGATTCAGTGAATAGTGGTCGTGTGATTGCCAAGTTTTTTAGCGATGGTGGAAATTATTTTGCGAATCGGTGGAAGTTCTTCGGTCGCCAGTTTGCCAGATAAAGTGGGGCCAGTGTTTTTGGTGACGTGGTGCTGACGTGGAGGCATGTTGCATGTTCGTATAGCCCATTTTTAGGCTATGCAATCATGTGACAGCTATTGTACGTCACCCTTGTGGAGTTAACTTGACGTGCAGTTGAGTTAAAGCCATAGCCTGCAAAATTCATGGTGACCATTGTAGTTTGAATTTGACTTTCCTAAGGATCTGCAAAGACAAAAATTACTGGTTTTTATGGCTTTTGCAGTGGTTTTCTTACTAGTTTGGTGGAGATGGTTGTTGCGATGTGATCCAGGGTTCCTTTGGTCGATTGCATGATGGTTTTGTACCTGGTGAAGGACTATTTTGTTGCTTGAGGTGTGTTTGCAGGTGGCTGATTTGTACTATTTTTCATAGCAATCCTCTAGTTTTCTGTCCTGATCTCAATGATGCTCGTAATTATAGAATTTTTCTGAGATCTTCTCTCTCTGGATTGCTTGGTTTCCTGCCCTTGCAGTAAATTTTGATGTAATTCTTGGTTGGGTAGTTGAAGCTTAACCCTAGCTGTCCATAGCTTGTTGCAACCTGTTTTGGGTTCCCAAGGCAACTAGTGGTATAAATTGTTGATTTTTTGACTTTGTAAGGGTTCCAGCTTAGGATTCCATTCTGGTTCCAGTGAAGGGTCCTTTCCCTGTAGATATTTCTCCTTTTCTCTGCATAGAGGGTGTTCTTTGTTCCCTTGTTGGTTCAGAGAATACAATGCATATTGTAACATACTTGTTTTATGTATGAGAATTTAATATACTCTTACTATTACCAAGCTATCCTCATTTGGATTCTGAATTCATTAATCATACATCAAGGGTGTTTGAATTTTCTATTTGCATTGCCTAAGTGTTTGCAAGTGGAGTTGTCTTCGCAGAGATAACTGGTTTAGGGTTAGTATTCACGTATGTATGAGCTGAGGTGTCAAAGATATGTCATGCTTGTCTTCCAGTGGATGCTGGTCAATGTATTACCTGTTTATAGGTCTCTTCTAAGGGGAGGGTTAAAATATTTTAGGTGGGTAATAAGATACTTGGATACATAGGTGTGTTGTTAAGTTGAGGTTTGGTCATGGTGTGTGATTGATGTTAGGCATCAACACATTGAGTATATTGTTTTCTTGTTTCATAGTTGTCCCTTGCAATACTATATTTGACTCTGTGGCCCAATGGACAAGGCACTGGTCTATGAGAGACTTAGGGCATCTTAGGCGTCCTTTCAATCCATTCAAATCATTTAAATTTAGTCCCACCCTTTCCCTTTTATGCTGTTAGTGTAGGTCTCTGGTTTTCAGACTCATTACATGCAAGCAGGTTATTGCATCAGATTTGGTTTCATTGGGGTATAGGATACCTATAGGAGTCTGGTAACTATTCCACAATAATACATCTGTAGGCCTTTTAGTCATCAAGAAGAGTCATGAGTTTGCAGATGAGGTAATACCTACCTGAGTGATGTGTAGCTCGAAGAAGGAGGATGCCCTCGGTCCTCATCAATTGGCACTTTTTCCTTGTCAGACTTTGGAGTGAAGACTAACTAGTTTGTCATCATAGTGTAAACTTGGCACCATGTGGGAGCAAGTTTAAAAGCCAATAGATCATATGAAACTATGTAAACCACTTTTAGTAATAAAAAATATAAATTTGATGTATATTGCCAGTCTCTGCCGCATGGGTGCACTTAGAGGGTTCATTGACAAAATGATCCTTTAAATGGTTACTATGAATATGAATGATTTGATATAGCATATTGCTCATTTTAATTAAAGTTTGGAATAGCTTGTGCAAGGGTGAAATTACTTTTGATCATTTTGGTCAGGACTATTCCTGTACATAGTTAGGAAATGTAACTGTCTAATGATTATATGAAATGTTGAATGGATTAAATGGCTTATTCTTGGTAGAAGTGAATGGAAGGAATAGTGGTGGTGTTAGGTTTCATTTATTATTGAATTCAATGGTTTCCAAGATGTGTTGAGGAGTTTTCTCCTTGTTTAATGTTACCCATTCCTGCACAACCCACTCATTAAACATTGAAATGCTATGTGGAAGGGATGGTTGATAGTGTTTCTTGAGGGAAGGGGGATTGTGAAAGATTTGTTATCATTGTATTGTGCATTTACAACATGTTTGGATTCAGGGTATACCGGGAGAATGAAGGATCACTCACTAATTTCATGATAACCCGATTTTGAAGGGTCATTGGTGTAGGGGACAGTCAAGGTCCGGATGATTTGGCCATTAGAGGACCATATTTCTTTGTATTAATTTCTATTCAAATTGGATGCATGGATTTCTTGTGAATTATTGGCTGCTATGTATCCTGCAACTACATCCGTAAATCTGCATATACTTCTCTAGGGTTGTAAGACGCTTAGGGATCAAAATAGAGAAAATAAATCAAAATCATTCTTTGTCCTATTTCCTTTTAACAAAGTCTCAACTATCAATAATACAATACATTTGATGCCCTAAGCTATCAATATAAATGGCACCTAGCTAGAAGCTCACGGGTTGTCCATTTGATAACCACAGTCAACATTTCAAAAAAATGGATATCCTTGAGCATAAGCACCAATAACATCAAATAATGGAGTTAAAGCACGGGCTAGGGCACAACACTAGTAGAATGTGGTCATTTCATTAAGCATCTTAGCAATATACAATGGCATCATTAAACGTGCCAGTAATATCAACAAATGTGAATCAAAACATTTGAAAATAGTGAATTGATATCCTTGAGCACAAGCACCAATAACATCAAATAATAGAGATAAAGCACTGGCCAGGGCACGACACCAGTAGAATGTGGTCATTTTAGAGAGCAGTCATGATGAAATAAAATGAAATGCATTCAAAATTTGTGGTTGAATATGATGTCAGAGGCTCGAAAGATGAAGAAATCACATACCTTCTCTCGCGCTCAGCTTTCGCTCATTTTCTCCCGCTCCTTCTCTATGAAATTGAAATAAAAATGATGAGCCCATTTCACTTTTTTTTTCATCTATACCCCAAATCCATCAGAATTTTGATGGTCAATTTAACACCCATCAGAATACCGACACCATCAAGGAATATTACAAAAAAAAACACCAAATTCATAAATAAAAATTACCTGTCTGAAGTTTCTATCAATATTTGGCCCCAAATGTAGTAGTGGATGATCCCCATATGCACTGTGTTCATATTGAAGTTCCTCCACACCTTTTTCCCTTTTCCTGAGTCTTGGCTATAATACTCCCCCGACAAGTTTTTTCCATCTAAGTTCTCTTGCAAATTGGGGGATTGGGTAGATGGGTGACCTTGGTATTCGTTGGGCTCCTCTATTTTAGGATCTTGATAATTATCTTTGGCACCTAAAGGGGTAGGGGAGGAGTTGTCTTCGTTGATGGTAAGGTCAACCAAGAGATGACTTGGGAAATCCCCCTTGGTATTAGAATTTACCCCTTTGTCCTATGTCGTCTTCTTACTGGTCTCCCCCTCATATTTTCCCTCCTCATCATCTGTGTTCATTTCTTCTTCATTGTCATTATAATCCTCATCTGTGGGTATCTCCTTTTTGGCCTTCTTGTTGGTGGTTTTTCTTTTTTATCCGAGCTCGAGAATATTTTCTTTGAGGAGGACCCCTGTTTCAATTTTTTGATCTCTTCTTGCTCATTGTCCTCAAAGTGCATTCCCTCATAGTTTCCTTCCAAGGGGATGTAATCCGACCCTAAAGCTTCACTTTTTTCATTTTTCTTCGCTATCTCCTTTCCCAAAATTTTGGCTTTAAAGTGTTCATAAATTAGCAATAACAGGCCCTCATGCAAAGCTGGATTACCTATGTTCTTCTCCCTAAAACCATTAATGTTATCATTTATAGGAGAATAAAGATAGAACGAGATGGATACCTTCATTCCATGCTTGAAGTAGTTCAACAACACAAAGTGGTAGGTTCTAATTCTGTCGAACCTTGTGTCAAGAGTGACATAAGAGATTAGGGCCTTGAGAACATACTTCCACAACATTTTCTTTCCCTCGGGCTGGTAGTAGGTTCTAGTTTTGACAATAGCTTTCTTCTCATCCTCATCTCTCACAAAGTCATTGAAAGCATTCTTGGATATTTTGTGATCCCTGTAAATTTTTTTGCCAATAATGGGAATGCCAGTAACCTTGGAAATGACCTCCTTTATCACAGTAAAGGTCTTTCCCTCAATCTCCACAACCCCTTCATTCCAAATTTTTATGAAGTTGTTTGTAATTGCTTTCTTGTTGCTGTGAAGCCTTTCAATGAAAATAGTGATTTCTCCTTTCTGCAATGCATTCCAAACCTTGGCGTGTCTCTTCTACTTCGTGCTATCATTCTTAGGCTCTCTTCTGTGTCTTCCCCAACCATCGCTCTATCAATGATTTGGGCATTTCTCTAGTTTGACTGAGACCTGTTGATGTCAAGCTTTTTGGTGATATTCGTTATAAACTTTCTTTTTTTCCTTTGAGCTAGATTGCTATTGTTGGGAATGAAATCCTAGAAAGTGTGTCGAGGGGATGCATAGTAATTAGCCTTTTTGTCCCTCCAGTACATGTCATTTATGGAATGACCATTATGAAAATCCCCATTAATTTTCATTATTATTTTTTATGATTCCCTCGGTACTTTGGAGTCTATCCCTTTCAATTAGTTCCTTCACTTCACAAGGGAAATCTCTGCCATGATGCCAAATCTTAGCTTCCTTTATAACTGCTAGGTTGGAAAACTAGTCAACGACACTGTTGGCTTCTCTATACACATGGGAGATGTACACTGCTTCAAAATAGTTAAGGATAGCCCACATTTCTTTGATCATGTTGGAAATAGACCATGATAGGGTGTGGTTGAGATTTAAGCAGTTGATGATGTTCATGAAGTCTCCTTCGAGCTAGAGCTTCTTGATGCCAATGTCATGGGTGAGTTTGGTAACTTGGAGGGTTGCACTTGCTTTTGTTAAGTGGTTAGTTTGAGGACCAAGAGGTCAGATTATAGCTGCTAAGACAAACCCAAATATGTTTATGACAATTCCTCTGCTTCCAGCCTGGCTGGGGTTCACTTTGGAAGCTTCATTGAAGTTGGCTTTGGACCAGTCGGCTGGGGGGCATCTCTAGGTGCAATTCTATCTTTTCTCCTAAGCCATGTCCAAGGCCTTTCCTGCAAAATGATTAGTGCCTCCACAGTAATAGAAATTTTCCTTTATTGCAAACTAGATCTTTTCAAAAATAATTTTAGGAGGAGAGGAACAGTCTGAAAAACATGATTGTTGCATTCTTTCCAAATTCCCCAGTAGAAATGAGGAAGAATCTAGGAGAAAAATAGCCAGAAATAAGAATTAAACTTGGTGAAAGCCCATTGAGACAAAATTTCTTGGAAAGACAGGGGAAAGTACCAAGATAAATCCATAACAGAAAGGAGGAGGTTCCAGATTTTACTTACAAAAGAGAAATGGATAAATAGGTGATCCACCGATTCCACTTGGCATCTATAAAGCACACACCTGTTGGGGATCTGGAAGCCTCTCTTGATGAGATTATCAACTGTAAGAATGTAGTTTTGGAGCAGGAGACAAAAGAAGACATTGATTTTGGGAATAAGACTAGGGGCCTAGGCTTTAGCCCAAACTGGTTTTTCTTCTTGAGTTTGAGGTAGCTGGGGGGAGTAAGAAGAAGATATAGTGAAATTACCATATGGAGACCCTTCCCAAATGAGCTCATCCTGAGAAGAGGAGAGAGAGACTGCATTGAGGGAAATCATCAGGGGAACCAGGTCCTGAGAAACCTGGGAGAGATCCACCCATTTATCATCCATTCTATAGTTGTTGGCTTGGGATCTATAAGTGTGGGTACAAACATCTCTCAAGGTATTGAGAGTCTCATAATCTCTCAAGCATCCCATCTAAAGCCAATTGTCATTCTAGAAGTTTATGGCCTGGCCATTTCCTATCTTCCATTTAGCTTTGGATTTAGCCAAATCCTTAGCGTTAAGAAGACCATTCCATATTACGAATCCTTTCAGAGAGTCTATCTCTTCAAAAAAGGTCTTTATTGAGTTATGTGATATGTATTTATCTTCAATAATGTCATGCCATTCCCCTTTTCTGTTGAAGATATGCCATATCTATTTGGCTTGAAGAGCTTTATTAAACAATCTAATTTTCCTTATTCCAAGGCCCCCATCTTTCTTAGAAAAACAAACTTTGTCCCAGGCAATAAGTGGTATACGCTTGTGATCCTTGGTTCCAGACCAAAGGAATCTTCTCTAAATTCTTTCCATAGCCTCCGTAACTTTAGCATGGATGGAAAAGAGACTTATCTAGCGTAGGTTGGGAGGTTTTGTAGGGTGGATTTGACCAATTGTATCTTTCCTTCCTGACTGAGGGTGACCCCTTTCCAACCTGCAAGCTTCCTGTTGAATCAGTCAATTAGTTTATTCCAGAAGGCTTCCAAAGGTTTAACTCCTAATGGTAGGGCCAAATAGGTAGACGGGAGAAGATTGATACTACAACCCAAGATGTTAGCAATTTTTCTCTATCTCCCTTCAGGAGTGTTGATGAAGTAAATGGAGCTTTTATTCTAGTTTATGGATTGACCAATCGCTCTAGTGTAAGCATTGAGAAGGTCCTTCACTACTTTTTCTTCTCCCACTGAGGCCTCTCCTCCAATAATGGTGTCATCCATGAATTGCTAGTGCGAGAAGATATTGTTCCCATAGGAAGGATTAATGCCTTTCATCTCCCCCTCCCTCCTAGAAGAAGAGATGAGTCTTTGTAGGAATTCTAATAGGATAATAAAAAGGATTGGGGAGATGGGTTCCCCTTGCCTTAGACCCCTGGTGGGTTTGAAAAAAATCATTAGGGATCCGTTGATCAAGATCACCAAAGACGGGGTTGAAATAATATGCTAGATAATCTTGCAGGATTGGGAGTTAAAGCCAAAGGCATTATGAACTCTGATTAGGAACTGCTAATCAACCCGGTCATAGGCCTTAGAGAGGTCAAGCTTGAGAAGAAATCCTTCCTTTTTACCAGCTTCTAAGGAGTGGATCACTTCATGCACCATCATTATAGAATCCAAGATCTGTTTGCTAGGCACGAAGCCAAATTGATCCTGCAAAATCAAGGAGGGGAGAACATTGAGAATCCTTGAGGTAATGACCTTGGATATGATCTTGAGGAAAGAATTGCAAAGATTGATGGTTCTAAAAAGCTCCATTGAATCCGCTCCTGTAGTCCTAGGAATGAGCACTAGGAAAGTGGCATCGAGATCTTTGACGAGATTTTTTGAGCCAATGAATTATTTCACTACTTTAACCACATCATCTTTCACCACTTCCCAAAAAATATGAAAAAAGAACATAGGGAAGCCATCAAGACTGGGGCCTTTGTCTCTAGGAAGAGAGTCCATGGCTCTCTTGACCTCAGTCATATCCTAGATAGAACATAACTATTTATTTTGACCTGCAGAAATTATTTTTGGGATGTTATTGAGGAGTTTATCCTAGTCCTTCTTGGATAGCTCTGGGCCTTTAGAAAGGAGGGAAGAAAAGTAAGAAATGACTTCCTCTGCAATGTCCTTATCCTCCTGCGGGTCAAGGTCTCCCTTCTTAATGCTTCTTATCTAGTTTGCAGCTCTGTGTCTTATTGTGGAGAGATGGAAGAAGCAAGTGTTTTGGTCTCCTTCCCTAAGCCAAATGGACCTTGATCTCTGCTTCCAGAATGTTTCCTCCTGCCCTATGATGTTATGCTATTCAGATAGGATAGCTTTCTCCTTTTTCAATCTTTCCTCATCATATCCCTCTTTTTGGATTTTTTCTTGAATGATATTTAGGTTAGTGAGCATCTTATCTTTGGCCGTAAAGATATGGCCAAATTCCTCCTTATTCCATTGTTTGACATTGAGTTTGACATTCCTTATCTTTTTCGCCACTCTAAACATTGCAGTACACTGAACATCTATGTTCCACCAATATTTAATTTATGTTACACATTTTGTTATATTGAATTAAGTTAACATTTCTATAATTTGTTGCAATCAATAAAGAGATTAAAGAATATGGTTTCATTTAATCTTATAGTATGAATGTCAATATTAATAATACAATTACAGTTTGTTACTCTAGTTAATGCTCATTGTACTAATTGTCAATATGGCTTACAAAATATATAGCTCATGAAAACCTAGTGATAAATATTTAAACTAGCAGTTGCACCTAAAGGAGGTTAAAGGGATATGCCGATAGGTTTTTGATTTGAAAGAATAAATGAAGATTTAGTTAATAAAATGAAGTATATAAAAGTGATGGTCTACAAATGTGTACTATTATATAAGGAAGTCTTATACATCAAAGCATCTAGTTTAGATGAATTAAAGTTACAGTAGTATGATATTATACATTTTGTAGGTCATCCTAATAAAACATAGCCTTGAAATGCTTAGAGAGCCATTAAAAAAATTGTATTTATAAATACAAATATTCTCTATTTCCTCTTCTTGATCAACAAGTGTGAACCTATAGGAGAGACAATGCTATAATTGATAAGAAATCAAAAAATTGATGAAATAAAGGAAGGGAATAATTTAAAATGTAATACTTCGAAAGTGGGTGCACAAGTAACTTCACATAATCGTACCATTTGCAAGATCAATTGCATGTGAACTTCTTCTTTCTTTCTAATAATGTTGTATAGATTCAATGTCATTTTTTAATAGTGATCCAAAGGGAAGGTGTGCCTATACAAAGGCCTTTTAGGGATTTGACTTTGGAGACTACTTTAAAGGTAAGGCCTTATCTTTTAGTTTTACCTATATTAATTGTGGCTCTATCTAGTGTTAGGCCTTGTGATCTGTGTATAGTGATAGACTATGTGGTGGTTCGTAGTATTTGTGTCCACCTGCTTCAGGTTATTAGTTGTATTGGAATAGTTTTGAAGTTTCCTTCATCCCAAGGTGGACTAAATTATAGTTATCAAATTCAACTATAACATATGATGGCAATTTTGGGGCTTAGAAACAAAGGGATATGAAAAATATTTAACCTAGCTCCAAGATATCCATTGATAAGATTAGCTTTGATCCATAGGTTTTTTGTAAGCATGACACATTAAGATATACATAATAATTCCTCTTGGGATAGTTGGCCAATGTTAATAGCATCTATAAATTTATGTTCTGTATTGAGTACAACAAAAAGTGCAATAAGTACATTTAGTTATTTTAGCATTTTTTAATTCTAGAATGCTAATAGTTCATTTTTCTAAAACAAATGTATTGATTGGTCAAACTCTCCTTGTTTAATTAATATTAGTTTCTTGCTTGTGCAAGTCATTAACAACTCCCAATCTTGCTCAATTAGTTTTGCATTGCACATGTTTTGTAACGTTTGAAAAAATTGTATTTGAATTGGATGATCACCATCATATCTAAAAACTATTTGTAATGTTACAACTGTATTAAATTTGTGTCATATATTTCTTCTAATTATGTGTGATGCATAGATAGTTTTAGATCCATAATAGTTAGAAGTTGGGAAAGGTCTCCTATTAGCATTATAGACATGCTACCAATGAAAATATAATAGAAAATCCATTATCCATAACTATTTTATTAGCTATGTGAATTTAAAGAAAATAAACTTTTTTTTTATGAAGGGTGGTAAATATTATATGTTTTTTTTTCTTGATCATGTGTATTATTCAAATAGAAATGTATAAATTTTTTTATAATAAATGTAAATTACTATCAAAATTCATTAAATAAATGTAAAAATGTTTAATTTCGAATAAATAAGCAATATATAGTGCAATGGATAGCACAAATGCCAGATAAAAATAGATTAACCTACAATCATTTAGAAGCTTATGCATTTTTAGGAAGATGAAAAACAAGATGTATAGATAAATTCTCATTAATGAGATGCACACATAGTTGGGAAAATTAGACTAAAACTCAATCTATAAGGCAAGTCAAAGTACAAAAGTAGACTAACACCCAATCTATATGGAAAGAAAAGAACAAAAGTAGACTAACACTCAATCTGTAAAGCAAGATAAAGAAAAAAAGTAGACTAACAATAAATTTGTAAGGGAAGATAACAACATAATATTTTAATAGCCAATCCAGACAACTCAATTCTATGTTCAATATGATTGTTGTTATAGAACTATGATTAAATTTTTAAAAAACCCTCTCCTATCACAAACATATCTACAATTCATTTAGATACTACAAAATCCAGTTATCTAAAGATGTCAATATTCCACCATAAATGAAATTTTATCTTAGAAAATAAATTCAAATTTTATGATATAGTTTTACAATTCAAATTTTGTGACATTTGCCATCTTAAACTACAATTCATAGTTTAAGGCAAGTACACTAATAGTATGCATCATTGAAAAAAAAAATTGTAATTTGAAGAAGAAAAAAATAATTCAAACCACAATTCTACTATGACATGGCTATCAGGATTCTGTGTAGTTTTTTAGTCAAACTCATTGACCCATGTTTCATGAGTAGTGGTTCACAAGGACTCATCTCTCATGAGAATGAATGAAACACTCAGCATTCATTGTATCTAGGTGATGCTCACAGAGGTGAAGTGCCGAGACTTCTTGTGAGGTCACCCATCCTAGGACTACTCCACCTCAAGCATGCTTAACCATAAAATTTCTTCCAAGGTTAAACCCACTTTGCTTGCAACCCCATTTGCAAAATATTCAACAAGTGTTGTGCCTTATGAACTATTCATTATAAAGCCCCTTAAGCTCATCAATTGATAGGTGCGAGATATTTTCCACAACAAGTCACATTGTGATATTGCTATCAAGATTCAACTGTGTAGTTTTTGAGTCAAACTCATTGACCCATGTTTCATGAATAATGATTGAGAAGAACAATAGACACTTGTTAAAGGTTTTGCAAATAAAATTGCCACTAGATTTAACCTTAGGCGCCACAATCTAAATAAACACAATTGTAGTTCTATACTGTAGTTAATGCTTATTTTACTAATTGTCAGCATGGCTTACACAATACATAGCTTGTCATTTAACCTAGTAACGAATATTAAAATTAAACAAGCGCTTGGTCCATGTGAAAAACATACGACCACCTTATTAAAGAAATACATTTTATTCTACACAAATGTGCAAACCACATTCGACCTTCGCTTCGTTTGAGCAGTCCAAGCCACTCATAATTACCTGATAAAAGTAGCCGAAATACTGAATACACGTACACAAATACTGAATGAGATCGAATTCCACACCAAATCCAAATCTACACACTGGACTGAATGGCATCAGGTTGCGATATTTAGCTAAGAGGTGGGCAAGTAAATCCAGCAGGAGGGGTGAGGCCGCATTGAACAAAGAGCTCGAGTGCAATGGGAAGGATGATGTTGAGGTTCAGAAGCTTAATCCTAATTGTTGTACAGAAACACAGAGCTGCTTCAATTTCCAAAACGCCTTGCAAAACAGGGCAGCAAGTGTTGACTGCAGGATCTCCAATGGGAACGTGTAGAAGTCCTCCCAGTACGTCCACACAAGCTCCCAATTTCAATGCATTCAGCGGACAGCTTGAAAAAGAGGAGGAAGATGAAGAGGGAGATGAGTGGTAATGGCGTGCTTCTGCTGGAGAAGCCATGCTCATCGCCAAACAGATCATACCCACTGCAACCAATACTGCGCCATTTCTCATCTTCACCTTCTCTGAATGATCTCGAGGGAGAATGAAAAAGAAGAAGAAAAATGAAGGCAAACTAGAACCGAAAAGAACTGCTACAAGTTTACGCTTGTGAAAGGATATCAGTGGGAAGGATTTTATAGCGGACGTTGTCTCGATTTCAATCATGACAATTTGTGTGCCCGTGAAGAATTTTGCACGCTGATGCTCTGCATGTGATACAGTGTTTGGCCAACCTGTATTATTAGGTTTAATATAGGAATTTGGACGTAAGAACCAAAACTAATGATAAATAACCTCTGTGACTCTCGTGTCACTTGCATTTGTTTGTGCAAGCGACCACATGGGATGCTAACATATTCCGCTGTTTCATGCCCACTATAAGACATTACTGCCACTTAGCAAGTAAACAATGCAATTTATTTAATAGTAACAGTTTATATAATGTTTTGAATATACCATAATTGCATCCACCATGGATAAGAGAGAAAGGTTAAAAGAAAGGCCACCTTAATTTTTTTTTGTATTTATGTGTATAATGTAATTAATTTAATATTAATAGTTTATAAATTAAAGATAATGCAATTTTTGGATTTGATTGTGTGTAAGCTTTTTTAGATAATTTGCACACAATCAAATCTAGAAAACTGCATTATTTCTATTTGATGGATTGTGGAAATCTCCTAGTGTTGAGTTCATTAATTATTTTGAATGTAGGATAATTGCATCCACCATGGATAAGAAACAAAGGCTGAAGGCTGCCCTAGTTTTGTATTTATATAAGTATACAATTGTAGAAGAGAGAATAATTTTAGGTTTGAAAATTAAACTTGAACTATTTTTCAAAGCATCATACAACAAAGAATGAAATATTTCAAGAAAAAGACTAAACATTCCATATTGCATCTTTCTTTCAACTCTTAAAAATAGTTAATCATAAAAGAATTACAAATACATATGAACTCGTGAATAACGTTGTTTCTTTATTTTCTGAACGTAAAGATTTGAGTCTTTCTCAAATTCAATATATTTAGAATTGATAAGCTCAATTTAAAATTTATATATATGTATTTATATTCAATATATATGTGTATGTATGTATTTACACACACGTGTATATAGATGTGTGTATATATGTATATATATACACACATATGTGTATATACACATGTGTTTGTGTATATAAACAGACGTGTGTATATGTGTGTATGTATATATGTATGTATATGTGTATATGTATGTGTATACACATACATGTATTTGTATATACACACATGTGTGTATGTGTGTGTATATACACATGTATGCATATGTGTATACATGTGTGTATTTACATACATGTATAACACATATGTAGAAATGTATATATATATATATACACACATGTATGTATCTGTATATATACATGTGGTGCATATGTGTATATATACACACATGTATGTGTGTATATATATAGACATATACATACCATATTCAAATAAATTAAAATAAAGAATTAAAATTCCTTATTCATCTTCTCATCATTCTTTGGCTGAACCAAACGGGTCAGCCATATTCCGGAAATCATTTTCAGGATTTGTATCTTTCAGAATTACAACATCTTCCAGAATTGACTATATCCAACATCCGGTATTCCATTACCCAAATAGACCCTTATCATCCATAGCATCACTACCAAAATGTAAACCAATATTCACAACATTTTTCTCATTAGCATAATTACTTTCAAGTACAAGGTTGTTCATCTCTAATATATACATATTCTTGCAATAGAAAGATTAATGCTATGAAATTCTCGAATGAATTGAAGACTAGAGGACTATAATTAGGTACAATCTTAGGTACTTTTTACCACTGAATGTCTGAATTCCTAGTTGAGTATCACCAATCATATGGGGTGATTCATTAAACTAGACATATATAAATATATCTATTTTATATTTAACAATATGTATCCCCACTCAAAAGCTTCACAATATAAGTCTATTCATATTCAATTTTTAGTTTTGTATTGGAGAATTATAGATAGAGTACCCATAAATCTTACATAAAATCAAACAATGATTCACATTCATGATTTTTAATATCCAAAAATATTTGGATGAGCTATACATGATGAATATCATACACATTTTTTAATGGCTACAAAAGTTTCTTCAAACTGTAAAAAAATGAATATAGGACTTATTGGTTATATCTTAGGCTCCCTAGTCAAATATTTAGAAATGTACCTCAGATCGACATAAATGTCTTGGATATGATTATCCATATGTGCATTGAAATTAGGCATCTAATTATAAAATCCTACTTTTATATGCTTGAAGGCATGGGTAACCCAAGACAAGTAAAATTACTTGCATGTAGTATTGGGAAGAATAATTGTGAGCACATGTCCATAAGTGCATTGAGTGATAATGGTTGTACGTTGTCACCAAGGCAATAATTCACCACTGTCACAATATTTAGATTGAAGAGACTAAAATAAAACTGAATCACTTACATTCATAAGTAACTCTAATAAAATTATATATAGCGAAAATTTATAACTCCTAAGCACTTTTCATACATTTTGATAATGAATGAACTAGGATTACTCAAAGCCAAATAATTTAAACATAAAAAGGTGAAAATAAAAAATAAAAAATTCATAGTTGACTTTTGAAAGATAGAGCATATAAGATCTAAATTTAAAATGAAAAGAATATTTAAAATAAGGATCTTTAATTTAGATGGATATATGCATATTTTTTAGGCATATCATGTCCAATCAAATTGTACCAACTAATCTATTGTAAACAAGGTTGGAGAGCAACAAAGTTCCTACCAAAATAGTGACATGATTGTTTAAACTTTAGAAAAGATTTTGAAAGTATTTTTAAAAATGAATAAATTTTAACTTTAAACTCTTAAAATGTATAAATTTTAACAAAGATATTTGTTTTAATAAAAAATATTTTCAATTCACGATTTGTTAAAAGGTAATTACTAAAAAATATACCAAAAATTAAATTTGTTAAAGAAAAAAATCACAAAGAATGAAGTGTAATAAGTATAATAAAAATTTTTAAAATACCACATAATATATAAAATAATATCTAACTAAATAAATGAATACACAACCAATTTTTTTTTCTCCAAAAATACACAATTTTAAATCCCATTTCCTAAACTCTAAAA